>JACM01073872.1:0-11535 GCA_000787095.1 Periophthalmodon schlosseri
CTAGGACTATAACAGGACTAAACCAGGGCCAGACCAGGAATAAACCAGGAATAAAACCAGGAATAAAACCAGGAATAAAACCAGGACTAAACCAGGACTAAACTAGAACTAAACTAGAATTAAACTAGAACTAAACTAGAATTAAAGTAGAACTAAACCAGGACTAAACCAGGTCTAAACCAGGACTAAACCAGGTCTGTACTTGTCATTATACAGGTACATGGTACAACACAGCTCCATAGATCAGACTGACCACAGTTGCTCTAGTTCCTCTCAATCTCTCTAACAGCCATAAAATAAAGACACTACCTCTTCACATCTCTCTCTTCTGTCTAGACCCAGACCTCTCCGTAACCTCCGTGTCCCCCCTTACCCTCCCTCCATCCTCCCCCAAAACGCGCTCACATTCCTGGGTATAAACTGTGAAAAATAAGCCCTCCGACATTGGAAGCACGTCTCCCTTTTGGACCGGGCACAGAGACTTCAAAGCCTCCGCGAGGTGAAAGTGACTGGCCCAAACTGATGAGGTGCGATGGAGAGGAGGGTGAGGGGGTGATGAAGAGGAGGGTGAGGGGAGACACTATGCCTGCCTGGGAAAGACCGTGAGGCTGGACGGTCCTGTAGTAGCAGCGTTGAAAGCTAAGGTCCAGAGATCGCGCTCGTAAATCACACTTTTGTTTCAAAGGGGGCATTAAGTCCACCTGTCAACGATTAGTCCTCATTCAAAACTCTGCGTGCTCCAAGCCAAGAAGACGAAGCATCTTGTCGTTTATTAAGTTACTTTTGGTCATTTGTTTTCGGGACTATAGTGAAATTTCTAGATAAATGTATAAGGTTGTGGGAGGAAGGGCATCTGATGTAACCCCAATTGTCTAAATCAATAGAAATAGGAAATAACTGCCATCATAAAGTATAAGTTAAAGTCACATTTGGTCTTTTTTTTTTAAGACAATGGTGGATTTTTTTAATGAAATTGTTATAAAATTTGCCTAAAAATGCATTAAGAATAAGGAATGTGGAAGGGCACCTGATGTAACCCCTGGCTTCAACAAACCAATTATAGATAATATTGAGAAAAAAAACAAAAAAAAAAAAAACCCAAAAAACTAATTCTATCATAAAATAGGCATAATTCACTTTAGAATCCATCCGCAATTGGTCAGACCCAAAGCCACGATAAATGTAAACGGTTACATGAGGAAGGGCATCTGATGTAACCCCATTTGGCTAAATCCATAGAAACTAAACTAAAAGTAAAACCAGTAAATGAGGGTTTGGTTTCAAAGGGGCATTAAGTCCACGTGTCCACGATTAGTCCTCATTCAAACTCTATCTGCTCCAAGCCAAGAAGACACGTTATCTACTCGTTTATTAAGTTACTTTTGTTTTTACATTTGTTTTTAAGACAATAGTGGAATTTTTATTTTCTTGTTTTTCAAAATTTTCATAAAATATAAAAGAAAACACACTTTAGTTTCAGAGGAGGCTTTAAGTCGTCTGAAAGTCTCTCCAAGAAAACACATTATCGAGTCGTTTATTAAGTTAGTTTTGGACACGTTTGGAGTTCTGAAAAGGCAAGATTTATAGTTAAAGAGGGCGTATTATGCAAAATCGTTTTGTTTTTTTTCTTCCTACCATGTTACGGTTAGCAGCAAGATTCTGTCCAAAGCTCCGCCCACAAGCCTACGTCACCCACGCTCCCACACGGCAACTCTCCATAAATATACAAAAACATGATACAAAACTGTGCACTACGACTTCACAAACCTGATGCGATGTGCAGTAGTTTCATTAGTGGGATGCAGCTGATTGTGATAGAGCTCTGAAGGGGGAGGGGCTTAGCGCAGAGAGCAAAGAGAGGAGGGACTCAGCGTAAAAAATGACACTGAAACTTATAAAACATGTTAATATGTTGTTTTGGGCGAATATCTCATTTTCAAAACAATAAAAGGAAACATGGTGATTTAAATATGTCATGTGTTACAGTTAATACCTCACAGAAGTAAATACCTCCTCTTTAATACCCCACAGAAGTAAAATACCCCTCTTTAATACAGTGATGTTACCTATGTCTTTTTAAATCCACACTCTCACCTGTCGCTCTTTAAAGTTGCAAACAGAATAAAAATCGGACACATTTGCATCGGTCTGAACTCTCCAGAGAAAACCGTGGCTTGTCATGAGCAGCGCGGCAGTTTTCTCTGAGGAAATTGAAGTCAGATCTCACACGGTTCGTATCTGAGGCGTTAATATGAAACATGCGTGTAGCGTGTGTGTGTGTGTGTGTGTGTGTGTGTGTGTGTGTGAGAGAGAGAGTCCGGCTCCTCTGTGTGAACTAAAGACACCGTGAACATGTATGTGGAGTTAACACATCCCAGGGCCGAACAGAAGGTTACATGTACGCACTGAAACTGAAGGTAAGGAGATAGGCGTGTGTTTGGGTGACCTTTGACCTCCTGATATGAACCACTCAAAATCCAGGTTGTAGCGTAAGTGCCCGTGCAAAAACATTACAGCTCTAGTTTATGTTGTTTTGACAGATTTAAGTGAGTTTTCTGCGTCTACTGGAGAAATGGACAAAACTCTCCTCCTCCTTTTCCTCCTCCTCTGTGTCTCCTGTCAGTCACTGTCTGCTGGACGTCCTTCCTTTATTCTCTCTCTCCATCCTCTCCTCTTCTCGTTTAGAAAGTGTGCTATACAAATACAAATACAATACAAATTGGATTCTCTCTGTTTCTTGTCATCCCTTCTTCTCCTCCCTCTTCTCTTTCTGTCTGCCTTCTCCCTCTCTCTCTCTCTCTCATTCTCATTCTCTTTCTCTCTCTCTCCTCCTCCCTCGATCCTCTCCTCATCCTCTCCTCTTCTCGTTTAGAAAGTGTGCTATACAAATAAACTTGGATTGGAATCTCTCTGTTCCCGGTCACTCCTTCTTGTTCTCCCTCTACTCTTTCTGTCTGCCTCTTCTCTCTCTCTCTCTTTCTCTCTCTCTCTCTCCCTTCCTCTCTTTATCCCCTCCTCCTCTCCTCTTCTCGTTTAGAAAATGTGCTATACAAATAAACTTGGATTGAATTCTCTCTGTTCCTTGTCATCCCTTCTTCTCCTCCCTCTTCTATTTCTGTCTGCCTTCTCCCTCTCTCTCTCTCTCTCCTCTCACTCTTTTCTCTCTCTCTCTCCTCCTCTCTCCATCCTCTTCTCCTCCTCTCCTCTTCTCGTTTAGAAAATGTGCTATACAAATAAACTTGGATTGGATTCTCTCTGTTCCCGGTCACCCCTTCTTCTCCTCCCTCTTCTCTTTCTGTCTGCCTCCTCTCTCTCTCTCTCTCTCTCTCTCTCTCTGTTTCTGCTGAAGGTCATAAAATGTTCTTTTATTTTGCCAATTTGGATTTCACTGTGTACGTGATGTAGTGCTAACATCTCTCACCTCACAATAGGAGGGTCAAGCTCCTGCAGCGCTAGTCTAAGTTTAAACCATAGACTGTTTATATAAATGGACGTAGCTAACGTGCCGCCGCCGCGTTCCCAACAGGAAGTGATCATGGACGCGCTTCCAGCTCCATCGACTCTGGCTCCAATTCACTTTCTATTGAAAAACCGTGGCTCCTCTCTCTGTAACTGCTGCTGTCAGACTCGTCGTTTTGGTCTTAAATGTTCGTATTAACCTGCTCTACATGATCCTGGGGTTTTTATTTCACTATTGTGTCTGTAAATCAAGATATGAACATTAATAACAGACAAAGCGCCTGTAAGTTCTGCTAAACCTACCTACCTTCAACAGCCTCGCTCTGGATTGGCTTTTTGGTTGCTATGATACTCATGGTCCATAGTAAAAGCTAAAAGTTAAATCTGTCAGCTGGACAAGAAGTTGTAGGAGGAGTTTTGTCCGGTTGACAGATTTAACTTTTAGCTTTTACTATGGATCAGACCTGGACGACTGATGGATCACACAGACGATACTCATGGTCGAAATTCCAAATATGAACCTCTGCTCCAAATTCACCCCTATAACTGCCCTAGCCTCGATTCATTGTTTCAAAACTAAACAAAAGTTGACAAGAGGTACGATGCTTTACACAGCAGTAATGAGGCTTCTTACCTTTAAGTTTCGATTCGTTCACCCCAGGCTTTTTCCTTCGTTCAGATCTCTGTCTAAGATGGCAGTTTGACGTCAGGAAGTGAGTCACATTTATCCCCCACGACTTAAAACTCTGGTGTTTTTAGACGTATTATGAAAGGACAGCGGACGTTTATTTTGACACCGCACGTCCCCTTCCTGTCTTTCCCCTGATGAAAAGCCTGGAGACGAGCCAATTACACAGGAAAATTAGAACTCTTTTGAGCGGCGCACGGTGTAATTAGGCCTATAGACGCGCGGATGACATGGCTGGCGTGGACTGTAGTGATGGGACTTTCGGCTCCTTTGTGGGATCTGCGTCTTTTGGATCCACTCATTTCCAAGAGCCGCTCATAAGACTGGCTCTTTTACTGTTTATTTATATGACAGAAGCACAGACTGTGTAAAGAAGTGGACTGAGTGAGCGTGACGCCGCCCACAGCGTTCGGCTCCAGTCAAACGAAGCTCGTCGAGGCCGGAGCAGTTATAGGGGCGAGTTTGGAGCAGAGATCCTTATTTGGAACGCTGTCAGTCAAATCTGTTGCTAACGCTAGCGGGAGCGACCTCGGGGAAGGAAGGCACCTGATTTGTCTGCTATTAATGTTCATATCTTGATTTACAGACACGATAGCGAAATAAAAACCCCAGGATCATGTAGAGGGTTAATACGAACATTTAAGACCAAAACGACGAGTCTGACAGCAGCAGTTACAGAGAGAGGGGCCACGGTTTCTCAATAGAAAGTGAATTGGAGCCAGAGTCGATGGAGCCGGAAGCGCGCTCATGCTCACTTCCTGTTTGGAACGCGGCGGCTAGCACGTTAGCTATGTCCATTTATATAAACAGTCTATGGACAGAAGCCAAAGTGAGAACTCATTTTATCCACAAACTAATCACAGAGAAACAACCAAGGCTCAGACGTGTTTAAAATGGTTCAAACTGAAACTGGGAGTGTGTTTGACAATTGAAATTATGTTTAATGTAAATAAAACAACTTGGAACGAAAAAGAAAAAACGAGACCCGATTCCAACCGCACGTTAAGGAATCGTTCCGAAGAGCCACGAATGTCTCATTACTAATAGATTGTCTGACCAGTTAATAATAAAAACGATTCCCACCCGTTTGCTGCTCTGGTGTAACACAAAGCACCGTCCCCTGTCCCATCATCAGCCCCACATTCGGAGCGTGTTTGGCCCGAGGTCGCGCAGCTCCGCCCCCGTCCGCTATGTCCGCCACGGCGTCCTCCCTCTCTTTAAATTTAGCCGTCTCCCCTCACCACCGGCGTCGATAAGCCTCTCCTCTTTTCTGCGGATACAGGCTCGTCTCTGCCGCCTTCTGCTTTTGTCCACCTCTTCCTCCTGTTTGTCTGGTTTTTGTCGGGGCGAGGGTGTGAATTTTGGGCATTTTTTCCTGTCGATTGGCACTTGGCGGGACAGTTTAGCCACAACAGGGCAGCTGGCGGAGGCGTTGGGGGGGAGAGAGCGCTGATTTGGGGGAAGGAACTGGAGGAAAGTACACATCCTCTGGTCTGAAGCTGCCCAGGCTAAAAATAAAAAAGTGCAAATGTGTTCTCGCTTTGTCACTGTTTCAAATCTGAGTACGGCTATTTCGGTTACAGGGTTATTTACGGGACAATTCCACAAGTGTAGTTTCTGACCCCTCCAGGCTTCGGTAGTCTCGGTTTATTTAAAGGGCCCGCGTTACGCTGTTTTCTGATCTGTTCTAATGCAGTTTCCTCGTCACAAACAGACCTGGAGTTGTGTTTTGTTTCATTCGCACATGTTTAACACACAAACCCTGCAGATTTAGCCTGAGTTCTTCTCTCAAACTGAAAACTCTCTGTTCCACCTTGTGATGTCATCATGTGGTAATACAGGAAGTGCTCCAGTGTGTTTTTAAACTCTCATCATTTGGATATAATTTCAGCTCTGGAATTGCCAATCTCTGCTGAACTAAAGCTAAAAGGAGCTGTTAACTTGAAAACTACCACTTCATGACATCACAAGGTGGAACAGAGCGTTTTGAGCTGGGGACTAATAATCCAGGATTACTCAGGACATGTGTAATGAAACAAAACACAACTCCAGGTATATTTTTGAGGAGGTAACAACATTATAACACAACTTAAAGGTCACAAGAGTCAGTTTTGCGTAATATAGGACCTTTAAACGATACCTGGCTCACAGTAGCGTTACTCACCTGAACGCTTTTTGGCAGTTATCATCTCAATGGAGTATTACTTTGCCCGGAATGTTCCACAGTCTAGCTTTAATCTGATCTTTCTCGCATTTAGGCTTTTCAATCAGGTGTTTTTCTTGCACAAAAGTACTTTTATAAACACGCATTGTTACTTTGAGCGGGACCACCTCTCCGCTGATCTGATCTGTAGATGGGCCTGTTTGTCTCCATGGAGATTGATAAGGTTAATGCCTTGCGGAACATTCAATCACCACGGAGATGACCAGGCACCAGAAAAGTTCCATCATGGAGCTTTAAGCTGGATGATTCTTGGTTTGTGACACTTTTATTCCGTTTTCTTTGGACTTTGTGAACGTCCAGCTGCTGCAGTCGTGTTGTTTTTGTTCTTGTGTCCCAGAGTGGACACAGGTCACTGAGGTTGCGTCTCAGACCAGTGTAATGTGTTTTTTACATTCACTCTCTGTATATATGGTATTTTACAGCCTTATGCAGAGAACAGGGTTTAGATTCTGGACAACACCATGATCATTATAATCTAAAACACATCAATTTGTTTAATGTGGGACCAGGATGTGGGAAAGATCTGGCCTCAGAAAAAGTCCATTTAAGCTTCTGTTCTCTATTTTGTGAATCAGACAAGACTATTTTTGAGTAATACAAGGAGCCACAGTTCATATAAAGGTTAGTAGTTTGAATCCCTCTGTCCAGTTCGTTCTGTTGTTGTGTGTCGGGCAGTTTTACATCAGTTAAGTGGCAATTTGTGGAAAAAAAAAATACAGGAAGTAGCGCTGAGTTGTAAAACAGAATCCCTCTACCTATGTCATCAACACTGGAAATTCCAAACATGAAATTCCCAAAATTCCGAATGCAGGAAGCACATTTCATGACAGTTTAAACATTAGATAAATAAAAAAATAAAGATGTTGTCCTACACAGTTGAACCCATAAGTTTAAATACACTATATAAAAGACACACGCTTTTTTTTCTCACCGTCTGACATGAAATCAGACTAAACTTTCCCTGTTTTAGTTCAATTGGGATGACCAAAATTATTTCTATTTGCTAAATACCAGAATAATGAGAGAAGGATTTTTTCATGAATTTCTTAGAGTTTACATACGTTTCATTAGTGTTTGGTCCCATTGCCTTTAAACTGTGTGACTTGGGTCAAACGTATTGGATTTCCTTCCACAAGATTCTCACAATAGTTGGCAGGAATTTTGGCCCCATAATTTTGGTAATCCTAACTGACTTGAAACAGGAAAAGTTTAGTCTGATTTCACGTCAGGCGGTGAGAAAAAAGTGTCTTTTTATATAGTGTATGTAAACTTCTGGTTTCAACTGCTTTTGTGTTGGTCTAATTACTGCACATAGTAGTCAAGTCTGAATCATACGTGCTTAAAGTCACACTACATTCATTTTTAAAACATTCTGAAACGTGTACTACCTTTGAAACCACATTTACTAGTAGAAAACTATATGTCTGAACTTTTAAATCAGCTCTTTTGTGTTTGTGTCTCTAAAGTTCTAATCTCTGACGCTCGTGGATCATTCTGTTATAATTTACACATTTTAAATCACAATATTCATCTAAAACCACTTAATAAAAGAAACAAATCCACTGACTTCCACGTTAGAAAACTGCGGTGTTCAATGGGAGCTGACGTCGCCGTAGATATCATCACAACAAAGCGGCGCGTGCTGTCGGCGCCCCCTATGGACAGCTGCACGTCACACTAGAGCTGCACATTTGTTTTCGTTTGTACCAAAATGACGACGCGACGCTGCCCAATCCTACGATCATCACCGATTAAGGAAATAAAACTGGAGAAGGAAGTGCGTACGTCACAGTGGGCGTGTACGTCGCAGTGGGCGTGTACGTCACAGTGGGCGTGTACCAGTGGAGGTGAAATAATGTTAATGATAATGATAAGAGATTACAGATTTACTCAAAGTTGAATCACTCCAAATACAACTTCGAGTGAGTAAATGATGAGGAAACAACTATAACATGGTTCAAAGCTCTGAAAGTCGACTTTGCAGAAGAAGTTCTACTCCTGCTGCCTATTGAAACACTCGTATATCATCTATTTTAAAAGTTCGCGTTCCTCTTCTTCCTCGTACAAAACTGTTTAAATCCCGCTGCCGCATTTCTATAACAGCTATGACTTCCCAGACACTGTACATTTCCTAACAAGTCTCTGGGATGTTTACAAGTGTTACCAAAGCTTCAGTACCCTCCCTCCTCTTCTGTAACAGCCACACAGACCACCTCCCTCCTCTTCTCTAACAGCTATGACTTAACCCCTCGCTGGCCGTCGCATGTGTACATTTAATCAGTTTATCGTGCGCTCGTCAGCCTCCAAACGTCAACACCGGGGGCATTACTCACTGCTCCCGCCCTGGTGGTCCGCCGCGGTTCTGTTTCACTCTGGCACCGCTTCAGACGAAATGTGACGAGCCCCGAAAACAAGGTGTGTACAGGAAGCAGTTAATTCACATGTTGATAAAGAGAAGGCTTCCTGTGTGCTAATAGCGCTCAGAGTTTTGCTTATTTGGGTTTGAAGTCCGTGTGTAATCGGGAACGCTCCTCCCTGAGCTCGCCGCGTCTGTCAGCGATCCGCGGACAAAAACACGAAGCTACGGGTCACACAGAGGGACACACTCTCTGAGCATTAGCAGAGCAGTGAAAACCGCTGGACAGTGTAGTAATGGGCGTAGTACTGGATAGTAATTGTGCTTAAGCAAGAGTAATGATACTTCGAAATCATATTACTCAAGTAGAAATACAAGGTAGTCGTCCAAGGAATTACTCAAGTAAGAGTAAAAAGTATTTGGGAAAGTTCTACTCAAGTAATGTGCGTAGTATTGGGTAGTAATTGTACGGAAGCAAGAGTAACGTTACTTCAAAATCATTTTAAACACATAGAAGTACGAAGTAGTGGTCCAAGAAATTACTCAAGTAAGAGTAAAAAGTATTTGGGAAAGTTCTACTCAAGTAATGTGCGTAGTATTGGGTAGTAATTGTACGGAAGCAAGAGTAACGTTACTTCAAAATCATTTTAAACACATAGAAGTACGAAGTAGTGGTCCAAGAAATTACTCAAGTAAGAGTAAAAAAGTATTTGGGAAAAGTACCTCTCAAGTAATGTGCGTAGTATTGGATAGTAGTTGTACGGGAATAAGAGTAACGTTACTTCAAAATAATTTTACTCAAGTAGAAGTACAAGGCAGTGGTCCAAGAAATTACTCAAGGAAGAGTAATAAAGTACTTGGGAAAAGTTCTGCTCAAGTAAGACTAATTTAAAGAGTAACTGTCGGGACGGAACATCTGATTTATAATTCGAAGTTAATTTGTTGAATCAGCTGATCGGACACGTCACAGCAACATCACGTGACCACTGTGAGGCGCTAGTGAGCAGAACAAACTGTCAGGGATGAAAACAAACTAAACTTGGTCTGGAAAAAGAATCTATTAAAATAAATCAGTTACCTTTACTTCCCACTGCTCCTGACAGGTTTAACCCAGAGACACTGAAGGACGGGTCAAATGCAGGTTTAACCCAGAGACACTGAAGGACGGGTCAAATGCAGGTTTAACCTGGGTCAAATGCAGAGGACAGGTCAAATGCAGAGGACATTCTCTACAGGGACATTAAAGTGGACCTTAACCTGTGATGGTCCATTACATAGTGACGATCATTAACCATTCAAAATGACTGGATCAGATTAAAATCACATTACTGTAGTAGTAGTAGTAGTAGTAGTAGTAGTAGTAGTAGTAGTAGTAGTAGTAGTAGTAGTAGTGTAAGACCTTGTGCCCTGAGTGACCCTGGTGTCTCTGTCTGTGGCCTGTGACTCATATTTACAGTGGGGGACCCTGCTCTGACCCTGCTCCGACTTCACTCCTGCCGCCGTTAAACATTCTTACACATATTTAAACACAACCGAGGTACAGGGGCCGTTTAAACATGGAGGAGGTACAGTGTGTGTGCGTGTGTGTGCGTGTGTGTGTGCGTGCGGACATGCTCTGTACAAACCTAGCATGGCGTACACAGAGGAGATACGGCGTCCCTTTGAAGCTGTAGTAAACAGAGGAACAGACTCTTAATGTCATAGGGTCTGAACCAGGCAGATGAGAGAGAATATTTCAACATGGCAACCCCTGTGTGACTTAAAGAGGAGCGTCACACTTCTATGGGGTATGAATTATTGAGACATAACATATATGTCAGGGCTGGAACGTGGACTTGTGTGTCAGATGCCCTCCCTGTGTCTCCGTGGGGTCTTATTCTGCATAAAAACTTCTAACCCTGTGGTTCAGATCTGTACAAACAAGTTCTGAAATGCCCCGTGTGTGTCAGATGCCCTCCCCGTGTGTGTCAGATGCCCTCCCCGTGCGTGTCAGATGCCCTCCCTGTGTCTCCATGGGGTCTTATTCTCCATAAAAAAACATCTAACATCATAAAAAAACATCTAACCTGTCATCTAACTGTCTTTTTTATCAATTCTGGCCACGTTTAAAATGAGAACTTTGAACAGAATCTAATATTAAAACAGAAAAAACGTGAATCTGATCGCAATGTTTGTCAGAAAATTCTCATTTCGATATTTTTTCCCAAATTTTCTGCCCATACGAGAGATACTGTTTCAACCTGGCAACCCGTCTATGACTTAAAAACGTTGTTACCTGCAGATGTGCACGATCCATAGAGAAACATCAGAAAGAACCAGGATTCAAGTAAACAAACGAGTATAGTGACGTTTCACCGTAACAAGCAGCAGATTTTCATTTCTCCTTTAGTGAAAAATGTGTACATGGGTTTTTTTAACAATATATGACCTGGATTTAAAATTTCCCGAAGAATTCCGAAGTGTAGGAGAATACAGGATTACTCAAACATTCCTGAATCACTCCAAATACAACTCTGAGTAAGTTAAGCCACAGAACTGTTGATCACATGTTTAAAAGCTCGTAAATGTTGATTTTGCATATTATGTCTCAATAATAAAACACATCTGTCTTGTTCTTAAAGTTACAGTACGTAACTTTCTGGAGGGGAGAAGTTAACCGTATGATTCCATGGAAATAGGAAGTTAAAACCACACTTCGGAACATTCTCCATGGGGTAGATTATGCCTAGACTGAGCAGACGACCCCACTGACTCGGGACAGTCCCAGGTCTGAGGCCTGTGTTGAGCCAGGACTAAACCAGGACTAAA
>KN477379.1:11638-29366 GCA_000787095.1 Periophthalmodon schlosseri
CGTATATATATATATATATATATAGTATTAGTCAAATCATTACTGTTTTTTGGCCCTTACATTGTGGTTGCTAGGTAACATACCTCTGCCATATCTGCTGCCCGTGTCCAACCAAGTAAAGTAAAATTATAAACTTCACCAAAATTACAAAACTAGAAAAGACTAGGCAAGATTTTTAATAAAATCTTAAATATAATCTTGATAACTATGTTTTACAGAAATGAGGAGCTTAACTTGTCATATGCACTTTAATGTTAAACCTGTGGAGACATTCAAATGCTAAAGGTGCATTATGTAACTTTGCTAGTGTCCTGCTCGTCTCCATAGAGATGTAGTTGCTTTGTCTGGGATGTTCCCCTGTCTGGCAATTAACTTATTTATCTCCATAGAGACAAGCAAGAAACACCACCAGGCCAAGTTAAAAAGGGCAAATCTGTGGAGAGGCCCTGTTCAGTAAGAATGCATGATATTTCAAGTTACATTTAGAACAAAAATACCTGTAAATGAATAAATGAGTTTAATGCCACACTGTGGAACACTCCAGGTGAAGCAATAAGTTATCCATGGAGATGGAGCATGTGACTGAGTTACATAGTGCACCTTTGGTGATGTTTCTTTCTCTAAAATGGTCAGGACAATTGTAACTCATTATTAACAAATATTTTACATTATTAATTGAAAACTGTCTTTTAAAGGTCCTATATTACATCCCTGTATTTTGACCCTTGTGAGTTTATAATGCTGATGTTATAATGCTGTTACCTCATCAAAGTTGTGTTTTGTTTCATTCACACATGTTTGAGTAATCCTGGATTATTAGTCTGTCTACATCTCCAAAGCTCAAGATGCTCTGTTCCACCTTGTGATGTCATGTAGTGGTAGTTTTCAAGTTAACAGCTACCATTTAACTTTTGTTCAATAGAGATTGGCAATTCCAGGGCTGAAGTTATCCAAATGATTCTAGTGAAGATGTATGGAGTTTAAAAATTCAGTGGAGCACTTCCTGTATTACTACATGACATCACAAGGAACAGAGTGTTTTCTGTTTGAGAGAAGAACTCAGCCTAAATATGCAGGGTTTGTGTGTTAAACATGTGTGAATGAAACAAAACACAACTCCAGGTCTGTTTGTGACGAGGAAAGAACATCAGAAAACAGCGTAATATGGGCCCTTTAAAAGACAGATTTTCTTGGTCACAGTAATTGAAGATTTAACCCCAATTGTAGAAGTAGATTTTCTGCCAAGTGGGAAGGTAGTCCATGAGCGGGCCTGAAAACACAGAGAAGAATGATATATACTAGTACTAGTATTATTACAGGGCCTGTGCAACATTTTTTCCCATGTATATGTGTAAAATGTGTCTTTCCCCAGTACAGACATATTGTATAAGCAGCTCTTGAGGTCAAAATAACTCCACTGTGCACTGTCTGCATCTAACTGTAAAGTGTTTTATTGTCCAATAATCAGAAAGTACACGTTAGCATGCTAGCTATTGTTAGCTTTACCAAGACGGCACGTCGCTCTGGTCTCTGAGAGTTGTGAAAAGCCCTTATAAACACATCATGGTGAATAATTAGGATGCTCTGAATACATAAGGTAAGTGAGGAATAACTTTAGACCAATCTGTTTAAAATGAACAAGTTCTGTTTCTCATGTTTTTAAGACAGTAAAAATCACGTACAGCACCTTTAATTATAACAAAACTTATACTTGTAACAGTAGCAGTAGACTAATAACAGTTTTAGCAGTAGTAGTAGTAGCAGTAGTAGTAGTAGTATTAGTAGTATTAGTAGTAGTAGTAATACACTTACGAGCCACAAGCCCCACTCCAGGAATATAGTCTGAAAGGAGTTTGAGCAAAAACAAGATCTTCTCTCTGAAATAAAAGAAAAACACTGATTACGATTCAGACAAATAAAACTGAATTGTTTGTAGTTTGTAGGGTCATAAAAAGTGTCAAAAATCTGATACTAAACTAGATACTCATTTGAGTAGTATCAATACTAAAAAAGTTACAGGACAGAAATGAACCTTTCCTAAATATCTTTAGAATGATTGAGCTGTATCTTTCACAAGTATAAGACACATAGACTAGTACACACCATGGACCACTATGGAACCTACTGGACACTGAGGGATTACACAGATATGAGGACACATGGGAATAGAGAAGAAAGTACTACCATTTAATGTTGAAAATCACATTCTATTGTCTAAAGAAAGTGTTTTTTTATTATCATCCTGGTAGTAAAAGCTAAAAGTTAAATCTGTCAACTGGATAAAGAAAGTTTTTTTTATTATCATCCTGGTAGTAAAAGCTAAAAGTTAAATCTGTCAACTGGACAAAAAGTTGTAAGAGTGAAGACGTTTCGCTGCTCATCCAAGCTGCTTCTTCAGTTCTGGTTCAGTTCAGTTCAACTCAGAACTGAAGAAGCGGTGGATAAGCAGCGAAACGTCTTCACTCTTACAACTTTTTGTCCAGTTGACAGACTTAACTTTTAGCTTTTACTATGGATTAGACCTGGACGACTGAGGGCTTACACAGATATCATCCTGGTATCAGAATCAGTACTGAGTATCGAGTCTATTCCTTAGTATCGAAATCAAGTTTGGGGGCTGCGCAATTGTTGTATTGCAATTGCGATTAGATTTGCAATATATGACTGAAATATGAACTGATGAATACAACAATCTCATGAATTTCAGAAAATGTTTGCAGCGGTCTAAACTACAGGTACAACAAGATAGGATATGTTGTTCTTTGCAGAGGACATTCTATCCATTCCACTCCTTTGTAGCCACAAGTTGCACTGGGGCAGACTGACAGAAGCGAGACTGCCAATCTGCACCATCTACCCCTACAGCCACCACCAACACTCATTCACACAACACATTCAAACGGCAAGGTTGATAAAATGTCTTGCTCAAGGACACGGCAACGGTGCGCACTGGTCGGAACGAGAATCTAACCGACAACCTTTGAGTTAGAGGTGGATTAATACGTACTCCGAGTATCTGTCGTAGAAGGGAGACCTCAGGAGATAATACAGCAACAAGAACCCTCTCCTCCTCATCTCCGCTCGCTCCCAACGGGTCTGGAACTTTGTGTCGTTCAAAATCGCAAAACTACAAAAAAAAAAAAAAAAATCAAAACAAAATAATTATAAATATACAGTAATAATGATCATATTCTGTCCATATAAAAGGGGCACAGACCTGGAGAGTTCCAGGACTGCAGACAGGAGCCAAGGTTTCCAAGATTTTTTCCCACAAACACCGAGACTCAGCACTGTACTTGGATTTAAGGATTTAACCAGGACTATACAAAGACTAAACCAGGACTAAACTGGGACTTAATAAGGACTAAACCAACTTGCTGACGACAAAACCATAAAAGCAGGACTAAACCTGGACTATAACAGAACTAGAACTGTTAAGAACTAAACTAAGACTAAAAAAGGACTAAACAAGAACTAAACCAGGACTACCTCAGGATTGAATCATTACTACATTCTAAGCACACAATTTGATTTTACTGCTTTAATTAAGGCCTCACTCAACAACGTTGTTTTCACGTTGTACTCGGACTCCTGTGCGTATTAAACGGGACATTAAATGTTCCAGCCAAATGCAAATCAGAAGCTAGATGAGGCATTTTCACAAATACGGCCTCCACTATCAAAGCAGTGATTTTCTGAATGACGGGCTGCTGAGCGCCTGCTCGTTAGTGTTGGGCAAATGAAACAGAATAAGAGCTAAACTTAGAGTTTATTTCCATTCTGTATGTGTAGGTTTAGCTCAAAATGGACAAAATGAATCAAGTGGAAATTTCAAGAGCACTGAAATAAAATGTAATTTTATTTCATAATTTTGTCATGGACCACTAGGGAGCGCTGGACCACAGTTTGAGTGGCATTGGTCTATAGTATAGGATTCAAGCTGTAATTATGATAAATGACAGACCTAGATGACAGGTTTAAATACTTTAAATACTTATTCTAATGTCACATACACCTTCCCGCTACAGTCTTCCCTCTTGTGGAATGTGGTTAGCCTGTGTGGAGGATACAGTGCACCAGGGGTCTTGTGATGTAGACTGCCTCAGCTGTGATTTGGTTTAAGTTCAGGTCTGTGGATCTGATCTGCAGTTGCTCCTCTGGGGACCGAGCTCTGGACTTGGTCTGAGGAGGACCCCAAATCCTGGACTGTAAGGACGGACCTACAACACAAAAGACATGACTCACTATTAAGATAAGATAAACCTTTATTTGTCCAGTGGGGAAATGGGGAAATGACACTGTTGCAACACAAAGTTAAAGAACAGCAGGAGAATATGAAAGTCAATCAAAATGAATAAAGGTCATGTTATAAAGGTCATTTAGTCTTGTTAGAATGTTGTTACCTCATCAATAACCTATGTAACTTTTCGGGAGACGGGACTTCCTTTTTGTCTTGTTATTGCTTTGACTGAAATGTTCCACAGTATGGCATTGAACTTATATCCATGGAGACAAGCAGGTGACTCTATTAGGCCAAGTCATAGGTCAGATCTGTGGAGAGTTGTGCCGCTCAAAGTAAGAGCTATTTTTGAGCACTAAAAACACCTTAAATTTGTGGGACCCTCACCAGAAAAGTTACATAGTGCACCTTTAAGATTTTTTTTGCGTTCTTAAATGTGACTGACTTACCAGAACCCATCGGTCGAATCACTCGTCCTGACCTTTGACCCACAAAGGCATCCTCCTGCTGCTCTACACTAGCGCCATCTGTGGGCAAACCATTTATTAACAACTTTTCAATCTATTTACAATACAATACTAAAAGTCCCATTATTAGGCTATTTTCTCATCTATGTTATAATGTTGTTTCCTCATCACAAACAGACCTGGAGCTGTGTGTTGTTTCACTCACATAAACAGAAAACACTCTGTTCCACCTTGTGATGTCATGTGGTAATACAGGAAGTGCTCCACTGTGTTTTTAAACTCCAAACACCTTCACTATAATCATTTGGATAGTTTCAGCCTTGGAATTGCCAATCTCTACTAAACAAAAGGTCAAATGAAGCTGTTAATATGAAAACTACCGCTTCAAGACATCACAAGTTGGAACGAAGCATTTTGAGCTTTGGAGATGTAAACATACTAATAATAAAGTGTTACTCAAACATGTGTGAATGAAATAAAACACAACTCCAGGTAGGCTTTTGATGAGGTAACAACATTCTAACATGGCTTAAAGCTCACAAGAATCTATTTTGCATAATATGGGACCTTTAAAAGGAGCAAAATTATGCAAAATCAACTTAAAGAGCTTTTAACTGTTTCATAATGCTTTTTGCTTGGCTTGAGTACTCGGAAAATGTCCATCGCCACTATCCCTAGCTCTGCCCACTGCTTTGTACCATAGACTGTATATATAAATGCACATAGCTAACCTGCTAGCCGCTGCCTTCCAAATAGGAAGTGATCATGGGTGCACTTCTGGCTCCATCAACTCTGGCTCCAATTCACTTTACATTAGAAAACTGTGGCCCCTCACTCTGTAACTGCTGCTGTCAGACTCATCATTTTGGTCTTAAAATGTTCATATTAACCCGCTCTACATGATCCTGGTATTTTTATTTTGCTACTGTGTCTGTAACTCAAAATATGAACATTAATAAGGCAAGTCAGCTGTCTTCTTTCCCCCAGGTTCTCCCGCTAGCATTAGCAACAGGTTTGATTGACAGCGTTGCTAAGCGTCCGCTCCCTGCTAAACCAGTGGTGAGGGCGGGAAGGGGTGTTACCTTTAACAGCCTTGGCTCCAGGCCTTTTGGTTGCTATGATACTCGTGGTAGGAATTCCTAATATGGAAATCGGCTCGAAATTGGCCCCTATAACTGCTCTAACCTCAATGAGCTTCATTTGACTGGAGCCAAACGCTATGGGTCACACACTCATTTAGTCCACTTCTTTATACGTACTTGCAATTACTGAACAATTCTGACTCTAACTTGTATGCAAAAATGCTGCTCAGCCATTTTTCAAATAAACACTGCTGCTTGCTACTGCGAAATGAAAAACTATCACTCTGGTCTGAACAGGAAGTCAAGGGCTTTGTCTGAAGATCAAGATCAGAGTCAGTACCAGAGGAAGTTAAACAGCAAACCAAATGTAAGGCTTTCACTAAACTATACATTGCACAATACTTATGATTAGACCATAAAAATAAATGATAATTACTTTGTTTGATGAAGGTTTAAACTGTTTTGGATGGAGTTTTCTGTGTTGATGACATAGGTAGAGGCATTCTGGTTTACAACTCAGAGCTACTTACTGTATTTTTGTAATTTTCTGCAAACTGCCACTGAACTGATGTAAAACTATGATAAACATTCACCACAGGTACTAATCTGCCCAAACCAAGTCATAATTAGAAAAAACATGAGAACCTGTCATATGCACTTTAAGTATGTGGTGTAAATACCTGTAGTTTGTTTTGTCATATATTGTTTTATAAGTCTTTTGTCTCATGTCAGGACCAGGGGACTACACATGAAAATTACCTCTTGACTAATTCTGCTTTTTAACTTGTGTTTAAGGGAACTGTATGTAGTCAGCGCTCTTACACTTTTAAAAAGGTATTACAATCACAACTGAACCTGTGTTGCCAGAGCCTTAAATCTGCAGATAGAGACTCATTCTCAGTTTATGGACAGGCCTCATGTCAAACCTCAGAACCTCCAGACTTCACTCACTGAGCTGCAGAGGCTGCACTAGCACTGATTCATGGTTGGCTGCAGGTGCTGGGGTTTAGGGAGTGACCATTCAGATCAGAGAGATGTGAGATCGAAATTGTCTTGAACCAAAACACCAAATTATAATGTAAACAACTTGGCCATCATGTGCAATGTTTTTGTCATTAAAAATAAATCAGCATTACAGTTTTTATCAGTAAAAGTTGTCATTAAAATAAATCAGCATTACAGTTTTTATCAGTAAAAGATATATTTGATTTGAACATGTTTACCTCATATCTGGGGACACAGATTGATCATGTTTATGAAATTTTATATCAAAATATTACATACAGTTCCTTTAATCATGTGCTTTATGAAATTGCAGTTTCTTTTCAAATAAATTAAAATCTAATCTAAGAAAACAGGGAAAGCTAGAAATACATTAGAATACAGTTTTACTATAAAGGTATTCTGGCCACTAAATCAATGTCAGCAATTTAAATCTTGTGTGAGGACAACATCATTTGGGCACATTTACATTTCAGTTTTACATGAAAATAGTTTTAGCACCATTCAGCACCATTCAAGTTACATGTTCCATATTTTTTTTTTATTTTGCTGTAAATTTGACATTAAAATTAGTCTTAAATTCCAGCCTTAGTCTTAAGAGCAGACTGTTGTTGAATAAAGAATTTAAACTCCATTGCCTAAATCTTTAGTTATGCTTTGTTCCTGAACAGTTCGTCTCTTGTCAAATTCGACTGGCTGCACGTAAATCAATCAAAATGTAACTGACGCCTAAATTCAGTTACATTTTGACTGAAATAAATACTTCACATTTTAAAAACTTTATACAGCAACGATTAGGGTCTGTGTTAGAGTAATTATATATTTTATCATTTATATTCATTTATGCTTGTTGTTATAAAATGCTTTTAATCATGTGTTTTGAGTCACAGGGGCCGGTGACATAGATTACAGAGCTACAAGGCTACTACTACTACAAAGATAAAGGAGGAGTATGACGCGACTCCAACCACCTGTGAAAGAATATGTGTTTTGTCTTTGTCTCACAGTTTAGCCAGCTCAGCTTATTGCTTTGTATGTACATATAGTTAATACAGTCAGTAATATTCCACTGTTGCCATATGTCTCCCCCTCCCTTTAAGCAACAGTGGTGTATTGTAACTAGGGGCCTGAACAATTAATAAAAAGCGAGCTGGAGCGGCAGAGAACTCAGAGCGCACAGAGTGGACTGTACTCGGTGACGTACTGGGGCTTCCTCTCTGTCCGTTCTCCTCGCGAGCAAAACGTTCCTCTCTGTCGTTCTCCTCGCGAGCAAAACGTACTGATCTCTCTTGTCTTCTTTTCCTTATTATAGTAGCTGTTGGGTCCGCCAGCACCCATCAGTCTGCCTTCAGGTTGAAAAACACTGAACCTGTGTATGTGCACTGGTAAGAGTACTCAATTAAATATATTATAAACGAGTAAAGGGTTGTCGATAACCAGATACTAATCAATACTAAAACTAGTATCGAAACTTGATATGAACCTTTCCTGTATAGCTTTAAAATGATTTTGAGCTGTATCTTTCACAAGTATAAGACACATAGACTAGTACACGCCCATGGACCACTATGGAACCTACTGGACACTGAGGGATTACACAGATATAAGGCCATATGGGAATAGAAAAGAAAGTACTACCATTTAATGTGGAAAATCACATTCTATTGTCTAAATAGTGTTTTTTTATTATCACTCACTAACTTTCTGCTACCATCCCAAATAAATCATTATAATCTAAATAAAATCATTAGTTGACCAATACTAATTTTGGTCAGAAAACTTACCTCTTTAATTATCATTTGGTCCATTACATTCGCTTACATTAAAGACAAATCCATAACAGGTTTCAAACAGGGCTCTGTTCACAAATTAATATCTGGCAACCTTTTTAAACTTTTAAAGCACCGATACAATTTCTATAATAATAATAATAATAATGATAATAATAATGCTTTTAATTACACAGTATTCTAATTTGGTACTTAAAGGTCTTATATTTCACAAAACTGACTCTTGTGATTTTTAAGCTATGTTATAATGCTCTTACCTCCTCAAAAACATACCTGGAGTTGTGTTTTGTTTCATTCACACATGTTTGAGTAATCTTTTAATATTTGTCTGTCTACATCTCCAAAGCTCAAAATGCTCTGTTCCACCTTGTGATGTCATGAACTAGTAGTTTTCAAGTTAACAAAGCTCAAAATCTCTGTTCCACCTTGTGATGTCATGAACTAGTAGTTTTCAAGTTAACAACTACCTTTTACCTTTAGTTCAGTAGAGCTTGGCAATTCCGTGGCTGAAATCGATGTGTTAAACATGTGTGACTGAAACAAAACACAACTCCAGGTATGTTTTTGATGAGGAAACAACATTATAATATAGATCAGAAAATAGCCTAATATGGGCTCTTTAATGTTTCTTTAGATGTATTTAAAATTAAAAAAAAATCTTACGTTTGTTTTACTACTACTTAAAAAGTGCAAAAAATAATAAGCCTACTTCCTGGATGAATGAAAAAAGAGATAAGAGGAGGAGTGGTTGTGATTCTCTGACCTTCTGTTCCAAAGTCTGTGTTCCTGTCCAGGGGGATTATGGGAGGTGAAGTCCCAATGCCCGATTTGTACCACAGAAGGAGAATAAGCCGGAAAACTGCCCTTGAAAAACAAATAATGAAAAGACAAGAATCATTAAAGAACCATTTTACAGGATATAAAAGTTAGTAATTTGTTATCACAAACATAAACGCGTAAGTAAAGTAAACTCATCAAGTTGAAGTGCATACGACAGGTGTTCATTCAGCATAGATTTTTCTGACAGTTTAAACCTTCATTTAACAAAATAAATGTGATGTCATTTATTTTTATTAGTCTAATCACAACTATTGTGTAATTTAGACAAGTTTGGGTCCTTGTTAACATTATGGTTGCTAGGTAACAGTTATGGAATTACCTCCATGTCATATGTGCTCCTCATGTCCAACTACTTATGAACTTTATCAAAATAAAAAAATTAGACAAGACTTTTTAGTCAAATGAAAAGTGGAACCTCTCCTATGCACTTAAAATCTTAGTTTGAGGTATTGTGTGCAATGTGAAATCCCTTTCTATCGCTTTATAACACAGATATCAAAACAATTAAGATTACTTTAGGTAACTGGTAGTATTCTATAAAATTCTAAGCTTGTTTAAACTTATCTTCAATCTAATAAACTATCACAAAAATAAAAAGGGTTTTATATGGTTAATAAATACATGACAGTAAGGTCCAAATTTTTGGTTTATTCACCTGCTTTTTCCAATTCAATAAGCCAATAATGCAATAATGAGGCATTACCAAATGTCAGACTCGGACCATGTTATTTGCAGGAGAAAATGCAGTACTAGAGCTGTAGTTGACTAAAGAAATTCTTGATCGACTGAAGACATGTCCAGCCAATTGATTAGTCGACTAAAAAGGGGGTGTGGTCAAAGCTCTCAAAACTATTACGTATCTCTGTGTATCTGACCCAAACTGCACAGAAAAAAGTACTAGGAAACAATGCATTTATATAAAGACAGATTAAACTTGTGAATCATGAGTTTAATCTGCGCTTTTACATATAAATACCAAAAAATATCACAACTCACTCACTAACTCCTTTTTGCTGTTGTCCTATTTAATCTAGTATGTAGAGAATGAGTTGTGCACATAGTCACAAATTATAGTTAAAAATAAATAAATAACTCAAAAAGCTGTCATACTTCACGATCTGGATGAGTCCTATGACGACCCAGCGGCCGACCTCTCCCCCGACTTTACAAGCTCCCATCTCCAGAAACACCTCCACAGACTCCAGTACTGAGAGCCAGGCCCGGAGCCTCTGCTGCGACAGACACTGGGAGAGTGGTAAGAAAAGAAAGGTAATTCATATTTAATCTACACTAAAAATATATTGACATTGTTATATATCTGGATTTTTGTCTGCATGAATTTGTTCTACTGCTATTCTTCCACTTCAACACTTTATTAGGTCGGGGTAATAGTAAAATAAAAATTTCCACGGTGGAACAAATAAAGGTTCTCTTATCATTAAAACACATAATTAAAACATAACAACACTACACAAAACAGACTTTTGTTATCAGCAGAAAATAAGGTTTTTGCACTTACTGACTCAATCGATCATCTACTCACGTCACACCTAATGCCGATGAAATAAATAGTACTAATGTCATTTCTCACCACAGGGAAGGCACTTCTCAGTCGTTTTCTCAGAATGCTGTCATTGAACAACACCAGGAGATTGGAGGCAGAGTACACTGAAAAAGAGGCAAGGCAAGTTTATTTGTATGGCACAATTCGTACACAAGGTAATTCAAAGTGCTTTACAGAATAAGAACAAATCAAAACATACATAACCACAAATAATCATCATAAAATTAACATTAAAGGAGAAAAGTGCATAAAATAATAACCTGTGAATAAAAACCAGTCATACACACAGCTAAACAGAACTGTTTTGAGCCTTAAACATTTAAACATTGTCAAAGAAGAGGCCAGTCTCACATCTTCAGGAAGAATGTTCCAGGTTTTAGCTGCAAAAAACTGAAATGTTGATTCCCCATATTTAGTCCTGACTCTGGGCACCAGCAGGAGGCCGGTCCCTGAAGTCCTCGGAGTGTGAGATGGTTCATATGACACTACCATGTCAGAGATGTACTTTGGTGCTAGGCCATGGAGAGACTTGTAACAAGCAGAGCTGCTTTAAAGTCTGAGCCACAGGAGCCAAGTGCAGAGACTGAGCACAGGACGCATGTTGTGCATGTTATGTTTCTGTGGGCCAAAGACTATGACTTCAGTCTGGTCTGAGTTTAGCTGGAGAAAGTTGATTTGCATCCACACACTGATCTGTTGGATGCAGTGGCAGAGTGAATCCACTGGTCCATATTCACCTGCTGCCAGTGAGACATAGATCTGAGTGTCATCTGCATAGTTGTGGTAGAACACGTTATTGCTGCATATTAACAGCATGTAGAGATGCCAATAATATGAAGTAAATTCATTTCAAATGAATAAATGTATTTATTACACTTATGAATGTCATGGTAAACCCCATTCTCTAATAATAGTGCTAGTTAACTTAAAGACCCAGCACAGTTGCATTCTCACATAACATCACTGCAATTTCCGTTACTTCTGTCTGATATTGTGCCTAATAAACCTACAGGTGGTACCTTTAATATACCTAAGTGTACATAATTATATCCTCTCCCTACGGCACCATAATAACACATATTTCTATTGTGACTGACCAAATGTGAAAAGTCCTTACCGAGTTCAGAAAGTTCATGCGAGTCTGTGAACCGCCCTAAAAAAAGGCAAAAATGCTTTTAAAATTGCATTAAATGTACTTTAATTTCAAATCTACATCAACAACTAATCATAGCCTGGATAAATCAAAAGATCCAATAACACAGCAATACATTTTATACAAGCACCAGTAGTACAGCATGTTCACGTTCACATTTGTGCTATTTATTTGTCATATATTAATTAAGAATGCATTTTAGCACATACAATCTTGAATGTAACTAACCTGCTAAGAGGTAGGACAGAGTCCGCACTGTGCTCTCCAGCTGCGCAGTTGCCGCTGGGTTTTTCCGCACATACTCGATATAGCGCTCATAAAGCCGGGTCACTTTGTCTAAATACTCTTTAACATTCGGCATTATATCCGACATTTATTAAACATTTATAATACACCTTCGTTTCGTGTTTTGTCTGAAATAAACCAGTCTGTCGTGGGTTTGATGACAGTTTCGATTTGACCAACTTCTTGAGGTAAACTTCCGGTCAGGTTGGTCCTACTGCAAAACGTTCCCACTAAATCTGTAGTAGAAACAAAAGTTCCGGTTCCTTCCCGTCAGCATAAAGTATCGGCTCATCTTCCGGGCACGTTATTGTTGCATCAGCACCCAGCCATCCTCAGTCTACAATGTCGACCCCAGGAGAGCCAGGTGCAGTAAACGAACTTACATTTCTAATTTATTTGTTGCATAGAAACATGTATTTGACAGTAGTAGTTGATCGCGTGAGGAGTTTACGGGAACTGTCATTGACACTAGGCTAACGCTAACCGGCTAATTTGTAGAGGATTTGTAGTCCATTGAGAAGAAGGTGAATGTATCAAAGAAACAGCTGATAGAAATTTTTTAAACACACGTGTCTTTAAAATAATGTGCAAAAATCTTAGTCTAAATGATAAATACGGATTCGCGATTCTTGTTTATTTAGGCAGATATTTACTACAGTAGTAGTAGTAGCATTTGAAGTGAAATATGTCAGTTATTTATCTTATAAATCAGTAATTACCACATGGAAGTGCAAAACCGGATTATCTTGCTGTTTTTAGATGGTTGAAATAGCCTACTTTTTTTTTTAATCAAAGGGCTGTTGTGTATGCCCAAAATGTGATCTTTTAATTATAAGCTATAATCTGTAAAACAGCTTGTAAAATACTTCAGTTTTGAGCTAAAGAGAATCAGAACACAGGGATTACACCTGCAGCAGCTGTTTAGTTGTTACAGTGGAGTTTGCATCAGCCAGTAGATTTTGACAGCACTGTTTCTGCCTCCAAACTGTTGCTAGGGCTGCATATTATTTAAGTGATATTTGGAATATTCTTTACAAACAACATATCTTCTATTTTATCCTTAAATTTGTATTAAATCTATAAAATATACTAGCCTTGTAGTTCATACCTCTACAAATATGTTCTCAAATGCAGGATTCTTGTATTTATAAGTTACTATTACTTCTCAAATGTGTACCTCTTTAAAAATATATAGTCTGAGCATAAATTGCAAAGATAATCCTAATAAAAAATCCTACATTTTTCTCAGCAGCCTAATATGAGTTAAAAAAAAATCTATGCTATAGCATTTTTTTTTTTTTTTTTACCTTTTTAGAATAAATAAATGTATCAGATTTTGGACAATTGCTGCATATTGCTCATCCTAATCTAACTCTGCTATGCTCTTATTTTTTACTTTGAATTCATTGTATTGAATTATTATGTGCAACACAGCCTTTTGCACACTCATTCTTCAGGCTTCCTTCTATATTATATTTCATAGTTTGTTCATAGGCTTATGTTTATGCTTATGCTTATGTCATGTTTTATTCTTGCAGTTTCTGTATGATTTGCTTTCTGTTTCATTCTGAATAAGAGTCCACACCTAAATGCATGAGTGCAGAGAGGCGAGGGGCGGTGTTGACCACATTTTTGGCTCAATTCCTGTGTTCAACAGTTCGACAGTTTCATCTTACTGTTCAAATTCCATTTCATTTTTGTTTTGAGTCATTAAGTTTCAGTTTGAGCCATTCAAGTCTCCTGCTGACCATGAACTCTCTATGGCTTTGCTTTTATTAAGACACAAAACACTGAATAAACAAATGAGCATGGCAGATATTTGAGAGATTCTTTTTAATATTTCCCACATAATTACAGAAGGCAAACGGGGGACAAATTAAAAGTGCACTATATAACTTCTGCACAATCTTGTCTCCATGGAGACGTTATTGCTTGCACGGGATGTTCCAATAAACATGTCTTTTTTTACCTGCATCCTTACTGTAAGCATGGCCACCTATCCATAGAACTGACTTGTAACTTCAGCTTGGCCTGTGGCATCACCTGCTCATCTCCATAATGCTAAATATATATCAGATTTTGGACAATTGCTGCATATTACCCTACTCTACCTAATCTAACCATGCTCCATTTTGTACTTTGAATTTATATTGAATTATTACATGTAACACAGCCTCTTCCACAATCATTTTTCAGTCTTCATTCTATGTTATATTTCATAGTTTGTTTATAGGCTTATTCATGTTTTATTCTTGCAGTTTCTGTATGACTTGCTTTCTGTTTCATTCTGAATGGCCCATGACCACACACCTAAATTTATGAGCGCCAAGAGGAAAGGAGGGGAGAGGGGAGGGTGTGGGGCTGTTGCTTTTGGTTTTGTTCTTAGTGTCAAACTCTTCATCAGCATCACTCAACTTCAACTTGATCAGATGGCATCACCTGCTTGTCTCCATAATGTTAAATAAGTTTAAGTTGCATAATGCCCCCTTAACCTCTGGATATTGCGTTTCAAAATGTATCCGAAGGTTCCAGAATGATGACAAATTAGCCAAGGCAATTAACAATATAAAACAAAAGTAAAAGTCTTCAAAATGTTGCCTTTAAACAGGAAACTGAAACCCATGAATATGACAACCCCAATGACAGTCACAGTTGTTATAATCATGCCCCAGCCCCATACCACCCTGCCCCTTTGCCTCTGTCCCAGCTGCAGTCTCTCTTTGTGGGTAACATGTCGCCCTCTGTCCCCTGTTCTGTCCCCTGTTCTGTCCCCTGTTCTGTCCCCTGTTCTGTCCCCTGTTCTGTCCCCTGTTCTGTCCCCACAGCGTTTCCCTTTGGCCCCCTGCTCCAGATCACAGACGCGGCTGAGCTCTCCGAAGCTCTGGACCGTTACCTGGAGACACGCAGTTATCTGAGCGGCTTTGGCCCCTCCCGCATCGACCACAAAACCGCTAAACTGCTTCGCACCCCCCCACCCCCACGACTCAAGCATGCCCTCCGTTGGTACAGGCATATAACAGCACTACAGCCACAGGAAGACTCAGGGCAGGACTCGAACTGCAGTGAGTAGAGAGAGCATGGACTGATAATTGCCTTGTTCAGGCTGAATGCAGTGTGGATCTCTGATTTGGACGAGTTGTTTTCATTATTGACATTAACACAGATGTGGGCCAGGGCTGTGTCATATAGTCAGTTAATCAGATGTTTTCTTGTTCTTCTTGTTGATCAAAAATTTATACTAAAACTAGTATTGAAACTAGATACTCAATTGAGCAGGGATTGATACTAAAAAAAGTCCCATTGACAGGACAGAAATGAACCTTTCCTGAATATCTTTAGAATGATCTTGAGCTGTATCTTTCACAAGTATAAGACACATAGACTAGTCTACGCCCATGGACCACTATGGAACCTACTGGACCACTGAGGGATTACACAGATATAAGACCACATGGTAAAATCAAAGAAAGTATTATTATTCAATCTTGAAAATCACATTCTATTAAAGAGTGTTTTTAATTATCATTGTAGTATTGGAATCGGTAGTGAGTATCGAGTCAGTTCCTTAGTATCAAAATCGAGTTTGTAGACAATTTGCATAATAAATTTTAGTATCATGACAACACTAAGAGTTACCAGATCCACTTCACTCGCGTCTCTCTGCCTTCCTGATTGACTCGGCTCACTCTTGCAGCTTAAAAACCACGCTCATTGTGAATGCTTGTCGCTGCTCCGCTCCTGTTCTGTGCCCATGATTGCAGTGTTCTGTAGCTGGTGTGAATGCAGCCTTTACTGATATCTCCTGAATAAAGCTGCACAATGAATCAAAATCGAATTGCTGAGTTCTTTTCTCAAACAGAAAACATTTTTACCTTTTACCACATGTGATGTCATGTGGTAAAACTACCACTACATGACATCACAAGGTGGAACAGCATTTTGAGCTTTGGAGATGTAGACAGACTAATAATGCAGGGTTACTCAAACATGTGTGAAAGAAACAAAACTCCAGGTATGTTTTTGAGGAGGTAACAACATTATAACATGAAAAACTCACAAGAGTCAGTTTTGCCTAATATAGAACCTTTAAACAGAGTGGCCTGGTCTAATCTTCTCTTGTTAAACAAACATGTAGAGTTTCCATTCCCGTCATTTCTGTATCATCTGAGCAGACACAAAAATTAACCATGTTGTTTGTGATAATCCCTACAACATGTGAAACTGTTTGTTCTGTTGGCATGTTTTATGCAGTAGTGTCTTACAACACTAAAAAACATACAGTGAGTTTGCATTGAGCTGAGTCATATTTTTGCAATAATATTGCCATGGTAATTTGATGATCGGCATGTTGTTGGTACATAAAGTGTTTTTTTGTTCTCTGCACTAACTTGTGCTTGCAAATTTAGGGAAAGCATTACTGAAAAACCTTATAATATTTAGTTTGTCATAATGCAACATTATAATGCTACTGTTAGGCCCGTTACAATATTGGCTATATCGACTTATACACAAATATACTCAAATACATGACAGATTATGATTTTGGAGGTCAATATCGTACGTACATTTTCTTTGTATTAATGGGGAATGTTTTGTTTTATTTTTCTGTTCTATGGTGACATTTGAGCTGAAGAAGGTTGAATAAATATCTTCTATGACTCATTATAGACACAGACTAACTGAAGAATATTTTTTGGGGGGATAATCCTGCTTTAGAACCATTGTGTTTGTGTCATAAATTAATTTCAGTTTCAGCATTTATTGTCTTCAGTTTATCCAGCAATATATTACACTTCAAAATGTATTATCGTGACAGGCCTTAGCTACAGTCTACTTCTAAAGGGTTTCAGAGTGATGGAATAACTAGCACCATTGCCGTAGCAACAATGAAAAATCTTTTATCTTTTCAATGCTCAAAGTCTTCTTATTTGTTCCAGTGAAAGGGAAGCGCGTCCAGCCATCCTGGTCGGCTCCATCAGGCACCAAAGTCCCACAGCTCAAACTCTACAACAGCCTCACCAGGAGCAAGGTACAACCCATTTATAGCATTATGCTATCATATGTTATCAACTTTTATTGCTAATTAATTTCACAAGATCCATTTCCCAGTATTGTCAACAGAAACCTAATCCTTCTGTATGCAATAGTGTTGGCTCTAGTGTGAAATATTATCCTTGTTTTGTTTTAGGAGCTGTTTGTTCCTCAGAAAGGAAACAAAGTGACGTGGTATTGTTGCGGACCCACAGTGTACGACGCCTCACACATGGGGCACGCCAGGTACACACACTCTACATACATGTAGCCT
>JACM01019942.1:0-14053 GCA_000787095.1 Periophthalmodon schlosseri
TGAACTGTTTGGCCATAATGAGCATTGACACATTTGGAGGAAAAAGGGGGAAGCTTGCAAGCCTGAGAACACCATCCCAACTGTGAAATACGGGGCAGCATCATGTTGTGGGGTTGTTTTGGTGCTGAAGGGACTGGTGCAGTTCACAAAATAGATGGCATCATGAGGAAGGAACATTATGTGGAAATACTGAAGCAACATCTCAAGACATCAGCCAGGAAGTTAAAGCTTGGGCGCAAATGGGTCTTCCAAATGGACAATGACCTGAAGCAAACTGGTTACAAATTGGCTTAAGAATGACAAAGCCAATGTTTTGGAGTGGCCATCAGAAAGCTCTGATTCCAATCTTATTGAAAATGTATGGGCAGAACTAATAAGGTATGGGTGCGTATGGCGTCCTACAAACTTGGCTCAGTTACACCAGTTCTGTCAGGAGGTAAATTCCTTCCACCTATTGTGAGAAGCTTGTGGAATAATATCCAAAATGTTTGACCCAAGTCATACAGTTTAAAGGCAATGGTACCAAATACTAATGAAATGTATGTAAACTTCTGACTTCTGACTGAAGAAAGTAATGAAAAATTGTCTAAACAAATCCTTCTCTCATTATTCTGGCATTTAGCAAACAGAAATAATTTTGGTAATTCTAACTGACCTAAAACAGGAAAAAGTTTAGTCTGATTCCATGTCAGACGGAGAAAAAAAAAGCATATGTCTCTTTTTATAAAGTGTATGTAAACTTCTGGTTTCATATATAAATAATTTTGGCAATCCTAATTGACCTTAAACAGGAAAAGTTCAGTCTAATTTGATGTCAGACAGTGAGGGAAAAAAAAGCACAAGTGTCTCTTTACATACACTATATAAACTTCTGGTTTCAACTGTATATACATAGCTATAATCTCTGACATCCGTGGATCATTATGTTATAATTTGCACATTTTAAATTGCAATATTCATTTATAATGACTTAATTCAAGAAAACAAGGCCACTGACTTCCACGTTAAAAAACTGCAATGCCCAATGGGAGCTGATGTCGGCGTAAACTTCATCACAACAAAGAGTTGGCACCTCCTATGGATAGCAGCACATCACACTAGCGAGCAGCAGATTTTTTTTTCATTTGTACCAAAATGACTACACGACACTGCCGAATCCTACGAGTATCGCCGATTAAGCAAAAAAAATTGAAGAACAAAAGTAAGTACAGAGCAGTGGCAAAATGGGTTCTTAAAAATCTGTGATTAAAGATTGCTCAAACATGCACGAATCACTCCAAAAACAACTTCAAGAGGGTCCGTGAGAAGGAAACAACTATAACATGGTTAAAAGCTCTGAAAAGTACATTTTGCAGAATCGATCTGATTTAACTGCATTTCTTTTTTTTTTTTTTTTAGACTATTATGTTCAGTCATGTAGGTATAAACTGAAGAAGCGTCTCCAGAAGAGGTTCAGCCGTGTGTGTGAGGGCGTGGCTAAGCCTGGAGACTCCACCCTCCTGAACGAGATCTACACAGAGCTTTACATCACACAGGGAGGGGCAGCAGGGGTCAACCAGGAACATGAGGTCGGACACATCGAGACTATGTCCAGGAAACCAGTCACGCCAGAAACCACCATCAAATGTGAAGACATCTTTGACAATCTTGTCCACAGACAGGGTCCAGTCAGGACAGTGATGTCAAAGGGCGTTGCTGGCATTGGAAAAACAATTCTGACTCAAAAGTTTAGTCTGGACTGGGCTGAAGGCAGAGCTAACCAGGACATCCATCTGCTGTTCCCGTTCACTTTCAGAGAGCTCAATGTGCTAAGAGACACACAGTTCAGCCTGGTGGGACTGCTGCATCACTGCTTCAGTGAATCCAAAAAACTCTGCAGCTTTGAACAGCTCCAGGTGCTCTTCATCTTCGACGGTTTGGACGAGTGCAGACTTCCTCTGGACTTCGACCGAACCCAGGAACTGACTGACCCCAAAGAGTCCGCCTCAGTGCATGTGCTGCTGGTAAACCTCATCAGGGGAAGCCTGCTTCCCTCTGCTCTCCTCTGGATAACAACACGGGCTGCAGCGGCCAGTCAGATCCCAGCCGAGTGGGTCTCCAGGGTGACAGAGGTGCGAGGCTTCACAGACTCACAGAAGGAGCAGTACTTCAGAAAAACGTTTAAAAACGAGCAGCAGGTCACAGCTGTCATCTTCCACATCACAAGGTCTCGCAGCCTCCACGCCATGTGTTGTATCCCAGTATTCTGCTGGATCCTCTTCAATGTGATGAAAACCAGGGCAACAGGCGAGCTGCCACAGACCCTCACTGAAATGTACATCCACTTCCTGGTGGTCCACGCCAAAATTAATGGCATAAAGTATGGTGGCTGCTCTGAGATAGATCTTCCGTGGACTCCAGAGACCAGGGAGATGGTATGGTCTCTAGGTAAAGTGGCCTTTGCGCAACTGCAGAAAGGAAACCTGATCTTCTATGAGTCAGACATGGTGGAGTGTGAGCGGGACGCAGCAGCGGCCTCAGTGCGCTCCGGAGTGTTCACACAGGTCTTTAGAGAGGAGTCAGGCCTGTACCAGGACAAGGTCTACTGCTTCATCCATCTGAGTGTGCAGGAGTTTCTGGCTGCTCTTCACGTCCACCAGACCTTCTTCAGCTCTAAAGTCAACCTAATGTCCACTCGACACTCCTCTGAGAGTCCTGACCCTGAGACAGGCTTCTACTGCTCTGCTGTGGACCAGGCCTTACAAAATTCAAACGGACACCTGGACCTATTCCTACGCTTCCTCCTGGGTCTATCTCTACCAACCAATCAGAACCTTCTGCCTGGTCTGCTGACTCGGACAGGAATTAGCCCCCAGGCTAATCAGAATACAGCAAAGTACATCAAAAAGCAGCTTGATGGGGGTCTGTCTGCAGAGACAAGTATGAATCTGTTACACTGTCTAATGGAACTTAATGACACGAGTTTGGTGAAAGACATACAATGGTACACAAGAAAACGACACCTCTCATCTGCGGAGTGGTCTGGACTGACCTTCCTTTTACTGTCGTCAAACTCAGACCTGGAGGAGTTTGACCTGAGGAAATACTATCCCTCAGAAAGAGCTCTCATGGGCCTGCTACCGGTCATCAAAGCGTCCACCAATGCTTTGTGAGTCATAATTCATCTCTGACAATTCCTTTGTAATTTTGGTCTCTAACGTTCCTCTTTCTGTCTCTGTCTCTGTCTCTGTCTCTCTTTCTCATATCAGTCTATGCGAAGGTAACCTCTCCCCTCACAGCTGTGGTCCTCTGGTCACAGTCCTCAGCTCCTTCATTCTGAAACACATGGATCTCAGTAACAACGACCTCAAGGACTCAGGAGTAGAGCAGCTGTGTTCTGGGCTGAAGAGCGCCCCCTGCAGCCTGCAGATACTCAGGTGGGGCAGCCAATGGTGGACTCCACATTGTGTCCATATTAGAGGTAATGGTATGTGTCTTTAGGCTGTCAGGATGTCTGGTGTCAAAGAGGGGCGGTGCTGCTCTGGCCTCAGCTCTGAGCTCTGCCCACTCTCAGCTGAGACAGTTAGACCTGAGCTACAACCATCCAGGACCCTCCGCAGAGGCCCTGACCGCTCTACGGAACAACCCCTCCTGCCCCCTGGACTCTCTCAGGTGACGACCACAGCATTTATATGAATACATAAACACATGCAGATCTCTACTGGTATGTTCGAATTGAGTGTCTACTGCTAGTGATCAAATGTTAATAATAATAAACCATTATTTTAAAAACAAGGTTTACTAAGTGCTGTACACTGAGTATCAAAGAACAATGCAGATAACAAAACAAATACAGAAAAGATGCTGAAAGTAGAAACTCAGAGATAAATCAACAAAATAAATAAACAAAGAGCTTAAATGTAAGGCAGTATAATACAATGGGGTTAAGAGTTCAGACATACAATTTAGGGCTACACTCTAGTGAACTTCACAGTAAAATCTTAAAGTGGAACAAAACACAAAACCCAGACCCCGCCCTGCCTCCTCTCTCACTCTCTTCTTTAGTCCGCAGGTACAGCCCAGTTTAGCAGCTCTATTTGAATCGTGGTTGTGGGCAGAGTTTAGTCCCACTTTAAAGTCAATTCTGAATCGAACAGCTATGGGAAGCTAAAACAGCGGTGATGTGTGAAGCCTAAAGCCTAGTTGCAGCATTCGGAACCAGTTGGAGGCAAGAGATGAATTTTGTGTAAAGACTGGAAAGGAGGGAATTACAATATCTAGATGGGAGAAGATGAGAGCGTTGATCACTTTTTCAAGGTCAGCGCATGTACAGATGTGGAACAAACAGCATTGAGTAAAAAAATGTGAAGGTGGAAGTTGAGATTTGAATTAAAAATTACACCACAGTTTCTGAAAGCTGGGGTAATGTTAGAAGCTTGTGGGCCAGACTGTTGATGATATGGGTGAATTGGGAAGAATTGATTTACGTAATTAATAAATTGTAGTAGCCTGAGAGTTGAAGAGAAGGGGTAAAGGAAAAGTTTATTTACATCAGCACAGGACCCAGCACCAGGAGACATGAACTCTCAAGACATTGTGATGTTGTCCAGTCTAACGCAGTACAGTCTGGCTATGCTTCTGTTGTAGGGAGTATTATACCTCTGATGCTGTAGGCCAAGATTACAAGCTGGCAGTGAGTGCCCTTGGTATAGGACAGAATTGAATTTTTTTAACACAATGGATAATGTGTCCTATGGGAGCATATAAATGGAAAATATAATGGGACCTAATATAGAACCGTGTGGCGTACCACCGATAATGCAGGTAGAGGAGGAGGTAAAATTACCTATGGTTACTTCAAAGGTTCTGTTTACAAGATAATGAATAAGTCAAAATGACACACACGTTCATCTTAAAGCAAGTGTGCAGGATCCAAAAAAAACTGATTTCAAGATGGTTAGCTTCATATTTTCTTTTAATCAGACAACTTATAAGTGAGATGTATTTACCTTGACATGTTTCGGAACTGGATGAAGTCCAGATGACTGGTCCTGAAGCTAGGTTTCTTTAAAAGTTGTTGGACATGTTTAAAGTAGGAAAGGACAAGACCTTGCAAAGGGGCAGCAGCTGAGGCAGAGGTGGTGGGGCCGGAGAGCTCTACAAACCTGATCCAAGAAAGGTAGCTCATGCTCTGAGCTATCACTGTGACTGTCAACACCAACGAGCACAACATATCTCCCTTTTTGTTCATTTTTTCACTTGAGCGCACCCCTCTCGCTCTCTCTTCCCTTCAGCTTCAACATGCTTTAGCCAAACAAACACACACACGCTACACATAAACTCACTCATGGTTTATTTTTATTTATTATTATTGTTTTGTCTTGTCTACTAACTGTCCCGTTATGTCTTCTGTCTTGTTATTTGAATCAATCAAAATTACAATTCTTGTGTGTATATGTATGTCTCAGATTAGATCCTGCTGGAGATCAATGGATGGTCCCAGGTCTTAAAAAGTGTAAGTTTTTTTTTTCTTTTTAGAGTAATCTTTACAGAAAAATGGAAAAAAATTATTTCAGTTGTTGTGTCTTTCAGACTTCTGTGACCTCAGTCTTGCACTGGACTCAGCCAACCGAAAACTTAAACTGCTAAACCTAAAGCATGTAATAAATGTAGAGAGAGAGGAACCATATTCTGAGCATCGGGACAGATTTGACTCCTGCCCTCAGGTCCTGTGCTCCTCTGGTCTGACTGGCAGCTGTTACTGGGAAGTGGACTGGAATGGTAGCAGTGTTTACATAGCCGCATGTTACAAAATCATCAGTAGAAAAGAAGATCAAGGGGACTGCTTGTTTGGAGCAAATGAGTGGTCCTGGAACATGAGGATCAGTGATGGACGCTACTCTTTCTGTCACAATGGGCTCAAAAGTGGAGCAGAGTTTCTTTGCCGTCACACCTCCCCTAAGTCCAGTCAAAAGGCTGAGGACTCAGGTCGGGTGGGCGTGTTCTTGGACTATGAGGGTGGATTTCTTTCCTTCTATGAAGTCTTATCTAATAGAGACAGGTTCCACCTCCACACCTTCAGCTCCACCTTCACTGAGCCACTGTTTCCTGGATTCGGTCTGTGGTCTGGATCCGCAGTGTCTCTGGTGGACAAATAACATCTATGTTATATTTTGTATGGTTTATGTAAAAAGACAAAGACTAATCTGTTTGGGGAAAAAAAAACAAAAACAACATTTTGAGAATAAATTCATATTCATTTAAGGCATTCAGGGACTTTTTTCTTTCTTTATTACATATATAAAAAGTAGAATAAATTTGTAAGAGAAATATAAATACAAAATTAAAATTCCATGGTCATGATAGTTCAAAATGGTTTACGCCCCTCCTCCACCCTCTGATCTCAAAAAGTATCTCAAAAAGAATCATCTCTGAGCTGTGTTGTCATTGTTCCACAATGAGACGCTGACAAGATCCAATGCATTGAGCCACCTAGTGCACAAGTAAGATATGACTTCTGCAAGATGTCATGTGATAGTTATATTAAGAAGAGTTCTTTAAAGATTTAATAGTCCTGCGTAGTGTTGTCATGATACTAAATTTTCAAAAGGCTTGATACTTGATACCAAATTTGATTCCACAATGATGAAAAAAACTTACACAATAGAATGCACAAAATAATGATGCTTTCTTTTAGGTTAACATGTGGTTCTATACTGGTGTTCATAAAGTTCAGGATTAATCTAAAACTATTCAGGAAAATCACATTTTGTCATATTTATGGGATTTTTTCAGTATTGATACTTGGATGAGTGAAGCGTCTTCATTCAAAAAACTTTTTGTCCAGTCTTTTACTATCTATTTTTGATACAGCACAATTTATACACAAAGTGTTTTACCGAATAAGAAAGACATTAAAATCACAATACAACAAATCAAAACATAAATAATCATAAAATGAATGCCTGATATTATCTTTATCATGACTGCATGCCCTGGGACAGCAGAGGCCCTGTGTGTTCTAGCTCTTGGTGATAACAGCTCTGGGGGAAGGCAGGGGAGGACAAGCAGTGGGGAGTTTGGGTGAGGGACCAGGTGAGGGCCGAGGAGGTGGAGCAGGGGGGAGTTTGGGTGAAAGAGGAGGGGGGATAGGTGGGAAGGCCTTCGGTGGTGAAGTTTTGTACGAGGAAGAGTTGGCATAGTTGATGCCAGAACTCTTGATCGTGCTATATTAGGTGTGAGGGGAGCCTTCTTAATTCCTGATCTAATGAGGCTTTCTGGATGGTTGGAAGAGCCATGGGTGAAGGTGGGGAGGAAAAGGAGAGTAAAGAGTCCCTAGAGGGAGTAGATGTAGCAAAGGGGACCCAAGGCTGGTCTGTGGGCAGGGGAGGTGATGGAGGTGCGGCTGGGACTGAAACCTCTGCTGGGGCTGTCACAGACAGGTCCAAGGCCTGTGACGTGGCCCTGGGGGAAGTGACACTGGTGATGAATCCTTCGCGGGGGAAGGTGGCAGTGGTGCTGTTGCTGAATCCTTCACTGGGTGAGATGGTTGTGCTGCTGGTAGTGACTCCTTCGCTGTATTGTTAATCCAGGCTGGATCCAGACCAAACTGACTGAGGGGGCATTGGAGCAGGGCCGGCCCTGGCCTTTAGGGGGCCCTCGCCACTTCAGTGCCACGTATTTATATTTCACAAAATTAAGACATCATCTCAACCTGTTGTAAAAAGACTGACAACTCTACAGGCTCACAACAGCAAGTTTAATAGTATAAAAACATGTGAGGAAGGGGGTCTGCCAGAGAAATTTAAAAATTCTGAACATTTTTTTGTTGATTTCTGGTGCATTTTAATGTGTTCCAGTTGGAAGTGGGCTTCCATTTATCAGTGCTTTATGTAATAAAATGCAGAGTTGGATAGAGGAGCCAAAAGATGTACTTAAGCGAGAGTACATTTACTTCAAACTCATAATACTCAAGAAGTACAAAGTAGTGATCCAAGTGAGAGTCACATAAGAGAAACAGTCTGGACATAACATCAGATTTATAATCGTCAGATCATTTGGAAGGACTGAACATTAAATAAGAGAGGATTTTAGAATCACATTATTTTGATGTTTATTGTGAGGCTTTGAAAGCAGAGTTGAGTTAGAGACATAAATTTGTATACAAAATTAGTGGAGCTTTTGCATAAATGCGCATATTAATGAGGAGGGATGCACCGATACCAGTATCGGGCGCCAGTACTCATACTCGTCAATAGGCTACCGATATCAAGAGCCGATACCACTGTAACTGTGCTGTCTCTTTGCCGCTCACAGCTCATCTCGCTCCCTGCGCAGAAGAGACCATAAAGAAGCACATTAACTGTTCTGTACATTAAGCTCAGCTTTAATCACATGTGACTGTCACATGAAATATACAAATATTTAGGACTCTAAAGTTTTTGTTATAGTTCACAAAGGATATCAGCACAGTGCTTGTGTTTACGATAGTAGCATGCTAATGTTGCTGGGGATTTTGTTTGTGCATTGTAACTTATTGTAATTGACAAACAAATTCACGGGTTCAGTACTTTTAAAAGAAGTATAGCATGTCCATATTGGTCAAAGTGGCCGTGGTAAAAGTAAGACAACATTCACTGTTATGCTAATAGTGGCTTGTTAGCAATTAGCAAAGTGTCAGCAAAGACGAAGTAGTAAATATTAAAGCCAGGCACTTATCTAAATAAATGATATTGGAATTATACCTAACTACAGTGATTTCAGTAGAAATTTAAAACAGCTTCTCAGATAAGTATTTAAAGATGAAAAAGTAGGCTATACTATAAAAATCCTATGGAATGAATTAGATTTACCACTGTAATCGAACCCCTGTAAAAATAATGGTATCGGTACTCGGCATCGGCCACAAAACATCCCGTTGACAATACGCCAAACAGCACAGAAGCCTCGAAACTTCTGGAACAAAGTCATTTGGAGTGATGAGACCGAAATTGAACTTTTTGGCCACAAACGTTACATCTGGAGAGGGGTCAACAAGGCCTATGATGAAAGGTGCACCATTCTACTGTAAAACACGGAGGTGGATCGCTGATGTCATGGGGATGTGTGAGCTATAAAGGCTCAAGAAACTTGGTCAGAACTGATGGCAAGATGAATGCAGCATGTTATCAGAAAATACTGGAGGAGAATTTGCACTTATCAGCCGCTCATGGGACGTACTTGGACGTTCCAACATGACAGTGATTCAAAACACAAGGCCAAGTTGACCTGTCATTGGCTACAGCAGAATAAAGTGAAGGTTCTGGAGTGGCCACCTCAGTCTCCTGACCTCACACCTCAGTCTCCTGACCTCAGCATCATTGAGCCACTGAGGGGAGATCTCAAACATGCAGACAGCCAAAGAATTTACAGGAACTGAACGCTTTTTGCCATGAAGAATGGGCAGCTTTACCATCTGAGAAAATCAAGAATCCACAACTGCCACAAAACGACTTCAAGCTGTCATTGATGTTCAAAGAGGAAATACACAGTATTAAGAACTGGGGTATGTAAACTTTTGATCGGGGTCATTTGGGTAATTTCTGTTGTCATTTTAATTTAAAAAACGTACACACAGTTGTTTGATAATAAATGTCTTCATCCAACCACTAACCATGAGTAAAAGAAAAGTTTTTGTGTTATCATTCATATTCTCTGAAAAATGGCCAAAAAATCACAAATTCTGCCAGGGTATGTGAACTTATGAGCACAACTGTATCTAGCAACTGGAAATAAAACACATACAGTCGTTTTAGAGGGATATTTAGACTAGTATAAACACCCAATCGCCGTTTAGTTTCTACAAAAATGTTCCAATCATTATTTTCAATATAAATGTATGGGCTCTTGGGGGCCCTCTGGTGGCCTCGGGCCTCTCAGCCTTTTCAGCAGGTCTCAGACTAATAAAAAATACATTTACTTTTCAGTCCAGTTCAAAAATGTAATGAGTGTGTATAAGTGCTTTACAGAATAATAAAGACATTAAAATCACAATACAACAAATCAAAACATAAATAATCATCATAAAATTAACATTAAAAGTAAAAATCTGTTTGTAAGCTGTATTTATGGTGATGTAACTATATTAGCATTGTCTTTTATCACTTGTTGCGTTGGCTTGACATTCTTTAAGGTTTAAGTTGAAAGTAGCTTTGAAAGTAACTGGGCTGCTTACCACTGGAAGTCACAGGCAGCATCCGGTGAAGTCCTTTCAGATTCTAAAGCAAATATCCGTGTAGCTCGTAGCTTGTAGCTCATTAACTTGTTGTTGATAGTTCCGACAGCGTTCACAGAAAGAATTCCTTTGGTTTCTTCCCCCGGACATGTCACTGGCTCGTTAGATAACTTGTTAAAAAATGTAAAAATGGTTTAAAAGTCTTGGTTTACTTAAAAGAAAATCATAACTAGACAGAAGAGGTCAAAGATTAAAGAGCAAAGTAAAGAAGGAAGCAGCAGGAGCGAGGACAGCCTCTGAACTCGACAATATGAAATGATCTGAACGTTTGTGTTTTTTGCCGCTCCTTCGGATATGATTTAGTTTGACTCATTTTTGTGTCTGTTTGAAAATACCAGATTTTGTGCAGTATTTCATGTTTTATCCCTCAAATGACATTAACTTCACATTATTAACCAGATGTTACGTCCCGACAGTTACTCTCTAAGTTGCTCTCACTTGAGTAGTACTTGTCCCGGATACTTTTTTACTCTTACTTGAGTAATTTCTTGGACCACTACTTTGTACTTGAGTAATATTATTTTGAAGTAACGTTACTCTTTCTTGAGAACAATTTTTGCTCCTCTGCCACCGAACCAAGACATGATTAGAAAAACGGGAGCACTTGTCATTTGATGGAGCTCAGACCTGCAGACTCATGTTCGACTGGTCTCGATCGTCTTTTTCCTGATCCTGTCCCGACATGACGCTCGTCCGAATGCCCCCATAATGCCACACACTCAGACCTGCTTCACAAACAGGTCTGAGTGTGTGGCATGGTCTGTGTAACTGCCCCGTCACCATTTTGTCCTTTTGAATCAGGAGACCTTACTTAGCCCGTCTTTGATGATGTAACTCCATTAACGTCCTGGACAGACCTGGGGGCGCTGTATTTCACTCCTTTGTGTGTGTGTGTGTGTGTGTGTGTTGTTTCACCTTATTGTGGGCACTTTACATAGACTTTCATTTCCTGGAGACTGATCCTAACCTTAATACAAATTACAATACAAGTAGAGTTACCAAAAATTGTACATAAGTAAGACTAACGTTACTTCAAAGTAATATTACTCAAGTAGAAGTACGAAGTAGCGGTCCAAGAAATGACTCAAATAACAGTAAAAAATGATTTGGGAAAACTACTATTCAAGCAAGAGTAACTATTGGGACGTAACCACAGCTTTTACTCGAGTACTGGTACTTCAATAAAAATATTACTCGAGTAGGAGTAAAAGTATGCTGCTAGAAAAGTACTCTGAAAAGTACAATTTCTTTCAAAGGTTTCTTGGTCTAACTGAGAACTACCCACCTTTTGGTCACTACTGACAAACCTTAACCTTAACCATCACTGTCCTGTTTTTAATGTTTTTAATGTTTTTAATGTTTTTAATGTTTTTAATGTTTTTAATGGACCTATGTACTTTTGTTTTGTTTGTCTTTTGTGTTTGTATTATTCTGTATCTGATCAGGGCATCAATAAAAAGGCAAATCTGACTCCTTCCACTGCCACACACACGCACACACACTGTACACACACACAAACACATATACACGCACTCACACACTCAACACACAGGCACACACACAGACACATACACACACACACACACACACAGGACCTATGTACTTTTGTTTTGTTTGTCTTTTGTGTTTGTATTATTCTGTATCTGATCAGGGCATCAATAAAAAGGCAAATCTGACTCCTTCCACTGCCACACACACGCACACACACTGTACACACACACAAACACATATACACGCACTCACACACTCAACACACAGGCACACACACAGACACACACACACAAACACATATACACGCACACACACACACACACTCAACACACATGCACACACATACACTGCACACACACACTCCACACACATACACACACACACCCTGCACACACACACTCAACACACATGCACACACATACACTGCACACACACACTCCACACACATACACACACACACCCTGCACACACACACTCAACACACATGCACACACACGCAGACATATACACACACACACACACATACTCAACACACATACAGACACACACACTGCACACGCATGCAGACACCTACACACACACTACACACACACATAGCACACACACATACACACATATACACACACACTCAACACACATGCACACACGCAGACACACACACACACACACACACACACACACACACACTGCTCCCTTCACACACACCTGCAGGCCGTCTGGACAAAGGAGAAAGGCTGAAGCTTTTAGGTCAGCACTCAAACCCTGCACACAGCACAGATTCAGATTCTCTCATATACTTGTGTGCTTAAAGGTTTTTTTTATTGTGTTGACTTTTGAACCTGTTACATCACCAAAATGTGGCCGAACACGTACCAGAAGAAATACTCTGAGGAAATGTCCCATCACTGACCAAAACAACAGAGAGACTGAGAGTGAGGCTTTTTTTTTGTTTCCACCTGTCTCCCCCTGGAGGCTGCTGTGATGCTGCAAGACACAGAGGACAGAGAGGAGGGACACTTTTGTCCTGAGACCTGTTCCTCTCCTCAGACTGCCCTGACACTGGATATGGACATAAATTGGACATAAATTACTGCAAAACAAACAGGGCAACAAAAATAAAGCAGTTTGTACTTCTATGTAGTATTTTTTCTCTCTAATATAACCCAACTCGGAGTTAAAGTATTCTAAGTATTCAGAGCACAGTACTCTGATTGGCCCATGTAACAGAATACGTCACAAATACATTAGGAGTATAACAATATATTTAAAAGTATTCTTCCCAACATTGTCCAGAGCCAATTTAAGAAATTTAAAGAGCCCTGCCCAAGAGGCAGAGCCAACAAATGAGACATGAACAAGTGACTCAGAGAAGATACACAGCTCTATTGTCTTAAAGGAGGGTCTTTAGGTTTATTAGGATTTTAAGGCATTTTTAGGGTCACTGGGTCAAATGCCCTGAAAGCTACTAAAGAAAAACATCTACATTTACTGTAAAAAAAAAAAATACTGAAAATACAAAAAAAAAACCTTTAAAGCAAATATCATTGATTTTACTATGCTCCAGTCCCCACTGTGACCAGCAGGGGGAGACAAACACCAGAGCCATGTCACTGCTCCAGGTTCAGAAAACGGCATCTGGACAAGGAGCAGTGATGTGGGTCCTACTGAGGGAAAGAAGGGAGGAGAGGAGGGAAGAGAGAGGGGGGAGAGAGGGGGGAGAGGGGAGAGGGGGAGGAGAGGAGAGAATACTTTTTTAAACTATAACCACAAGCATATTGACACTTGGCCCTACTGACCATCTTATACATCTCCATTTCTCCCTTCCTCTCTTCCTCATTCCTCTCTCTCTCCTCTCTCTCCTCTCTTTCTTGCTCTCTCCTCTCTCTCTCCTCTCTCTTCTCTCTTTCTTGCTCTCTCCTCTTCCTCCTTTCTGCTCTCTCCCTTTGTGATTTCTATCTCTCTCTTTCTCTCTCTTTCTCTCTCTCTGCTCAGTTTCTGTGTGGCTATCAGCAGCCCAGTACTCCTGCTCCTAAGGTCCTCTCCCTTTCTCTTCTTTTTCTCCCTCTCTCCCTCTTCTCTCCTCCCCTCCTCTCCCTTCTCCCCCTCTCCTCTCTTTCTCTCACCTCTCTCTTTCACCCTCTCTCTTCTCTCTCCCTTCCTTCTCCCTCTCTCACCCTCCTCTCCTTCCTTTCTCCCTCTCTCTCCTCTCCCCCCTCCCTCTGTCTCCCCTCTTTCTCTCTCTCTCTCTCACCTCTCTCTCCCTCTCCTCTCCCTTCTCCCCATCTCTTCTCTCTCCTCTCTCCCTCCTCT
>JACM01028483.1:0-10733 GCA_000787095.1 Periophthalmodon schlosseri
GATTATTTGTGATTATTTATGTTTTGCCTTGCCTTGCCTTGCCTTGAGTCTGAACACTTATATTTTCCATGTTCGAAAAGCAGTGGGATAAAGAGTGACAGCTCAGATGGATGTGATTGACAGATGAATTAGCCAACACGACAGGGGGCGTATGATATTTGTTGTGTATTTTTTTATACAGTGGGATAACAGTCTGGACTTACCAGGAAAAGGCTTTCTATCCTTATAGAATAAGAATAAGGTAGAAAACTTCCACTCTTCTATTTGATTTTGTTGGTTGGGACAAACATGCCAGATTGTAGCCCTCGGCCAATTTCCATTTGTTGTAGTCAACATAAAAATGCATCTTTAATCCCACTTTCTGGTTTTAACCTCAACTAACTTAAACTATACACATTTAATTTCTAGAGTCTAGCAAAAGTAATAGTAGTAGTAGTAGTAGTAGTAATAGCAGTAGTAGTAGCAGTAGTGGCGGTAGCACTAATAGTAGCAATAGTAATAGTAGTAGCAGTAGTAGTTGTAATAGCAGTAGTAGCAGCAGTATTAGTAATACCTGATTGTTGGGGCTGAGGTTGAGCAGTCTCCATGATGAGTACATGAGGTCAGAGAAGTGGTAGAGCAGACGGAGCCGAGCTCGGACAGACTCCATACTGACCTCCTTCAGAGCACTGAACTGAGGAGGCACAGACACAGGCAAACCCAACTGCAGAGGAACAGAGGAGCCTGGAGAGAGGGAGAGGGTCATGTGGGTTACCGTCATTAAACACAAACTAAACTCTTTCACACTAGAGCCAATTACACATAGTATTCTCCTGTGTTTTAGCCAGGATCGTATATGTGGACATTTAAATAGTAAGTAAGTTTATTTGTACAGCGCTTTTCACAGACATAGGTAAGTGCTTCGCATGCAAAAAGGTAAAAATTTTAACGGTGCGTTCAGACCGTGGCATCAGGAGCATCTGTTTTACATGCAAAGTTTATGGGGGACGTGCGAAGCGATTTTGACAGCATGGTCTGACGGTACATTTCCTGGTGTCTCCAGACACCAGGGTCCCAGCTAGAGCAGAGATAAGCAGAGTCCTGCTCCTCTTAAGTTTTATAAATCCCACATGTGATGCAGAGGGCGCTCTATGAGTTTTGTAAAATGTATGAATGAGCCTCCCGATCTTCTACATTGACAATGACACAGTATAGATTGTATCTGTAAGTACACCTCTGTCTGTCTGACCTGGGGCTCTGGGGGGTACAGAGGGGGCGCTCCAGGCTGCACTGTGGCAGCGTCCAGCTGAGATCTGATGGATGTTTTTTCCCTGAAGAGCGGCAACTAAAGTCGGCTCCCGAACGTGGTTAGTGTGACCCAGACCCAGCTGTAGAGACAAGAAGAGTTTATTACAATTTAAAGTCCTTTATATGAAGGCTTTTAAACTACTGTGGACTCAATGTAATCCCTCATTCATCCAGATTTTAGGCTCAAGACGTTTTGACTATCACTACAAAGTCTTTTGTGAGTTTGAAGTCTCACTGGTCTGCTCTCAACACTGCAGTCCTCAAGTGGTCTCATTTAATGCATGTAGAAAATCCATCCAGGAGTTTGCTCTCAAGAAATGAACATGAATTCTGAAATGTACTGACCAGTCTAATCTGTCCACAATGGTCAAACATAAACATGAAAATGATAAATAAAAGAAAACTAAATTAAAATGTCCCAATCATAACATTTAATGCATATAATGATTATTAAATAAAACTAAATCAAAACAAAACCAAAATGCCCCCTATCCCCCAGTCTCACCTGTCCCTCTGAGTTGCTGCCCCAGGTGTAGACTTCCCCGGTGGAGGAGAGCACCAGTGAATGCTCCGCTCCCACAGCGATGTCTGTCACCTGGACTCCAGACAGCGCTGGCACCTGCTGAGGGCGGTTATGGTTCCTGGCTCTGCCCTCGGGGAGGCCGATCAGACGGTCTGATGGGAGGAAGAGAAATATGCACCATTAAAGCTACAGCATTACATTTTACATTTTTCTAACACCTACGGCTGGGAGTGTTGTCATGATACTAAAATGTAAAACTTGATTTTGATACTAAGGAATAAACTCGATACTCAATACCGATTCCAATACCATGATGACAATAAAAACACTCTCTCTTATTTATTCTAGTCTAGTTTTTGGCTAAAAGGTTACATACTGTGGCTTTAAATTGAATGTGAAGAATTAAATGAAGTTTGTTATGGCTTTTCAATATTGTTTTGTCAGTTTTTGCTTATTTGCTAGTTGTAATTTCATATTTTGCAGTCTTCAAAGGAAATATTAAAAAGTTGTATAACATAAATATAGATTACAAAAGTATCTGTACCTTGGCCAAAGGTGTAAACTTTTCCATCTTTGGTTAAAGCCACAGAAAACTGAGTCCCACAGGCCACTTTCTTTATGCCGATTCCACACAACACGTCCACTTTCTACCAAAATGAAGTGAGAGTACAGTTAAAATAGCACTGCATGTTTCATCAAATGTCCAACATTTAACTAATAATCACTCTTTCTCTCACTGTACTGTTCTGTACCTGAGGAGAGGACTTGGCCGTGGAGTTTCCGAGGCCCAGTTTTCCATAGTCTCCGTCTCCAAAAGCCCAAACCATCATCCCATCAGCGGACACGACTAAAGTGTGGTTGAGGCCACACGCCACCTGTAGGGGGGACACAATATATATATGTGCACAAATAACAATAATAAGAACTGTACAACCAGGCCTATAGATTTCAGAAGAATTATGAGATTTAAGATGTATTTTTTAGTACATTTATCTACTAATAATCTGAGCTATCCCTTGTAATGGAAAAACACGTTCTTTTGTTTAGATACACCAGATACTGTGCAGTTCCCAGTACTGACAGTACTTTCAAATGTCACAGTAGTACTCCTGACTCATCTGACTTTTTCCAGGTTAAAACTATAAAACACATATAAAAATAAATATTATTTATTATCTCATGGTTTACCTGTCCCACTTGGTATCCCTCCAGTGCTGTGACCTTCTCTGGGAGCTTCTTGTTGGACGTGTTTCCGAGCCCCAATCGTCCATAGTCTCCGTTTCCAAAAGTGAAGAGTTTTCCGTCAGCAGTGACTACGGCTGAGTGTTTGAACCCACACGACATCTGATAGAGGATTAAAAGGTTAGCCATTTAGTGATTTAGTAGATTTAAGTGTTTAGTGACACACTTCCTGGTATGTTTTTATGTTTTTGATGAGCACACAGCACAGGTTAGTTAATATGGTCCTTTTCTTATTCATTCATTTGTATCTGACACACCTGTACCACCTCCTCCCCCTGCAGCGCTTCTATCTGCCGTGGTCTTCTCTGTCGGTCGGAATTCCCGTGTCCCAGTTTTCCGTAGTCTCCGTCTCCCCAACTGAACACCTCCCCACTCTCTGTGAGCGCCATGGAGTGCCCATCACTGCCACAAGAGGTCACTAGCTGCGTCACCACAAAACCTAAACAAAATGTATGAAGATTTCTTTTAATATGTTATGAAATGTAGAAATGTGAATTTTATTTTGATTTTGTTTACAATAAACACTGGATAGCAGTTCAAATCCATCTGTCAGAATAAGAGATAAGCTAAGAGATATAGCTGCAGCAAGTCTCAGCGGAACGTTTTCTTCCCGATACCAATGAATGAGGTGACTATTGGCCAACACCGATACTAGGGAGATATCCACCTTTTTGGGGAAGTTGCTGTGGGCGCCGCCATCGTCATTCGGGTTGTATTATTTTGCCTAAGGCTGCTGATCTCAAATCAGTTTTATCTGGACTACAAAGCCATTTTAAAGCCTCGTTGACTTGTTGGTCACATGAACATTTGACACAAATCAACCCACAATATGTCATATTTTAGTCAGCAAAAACTTTTCTGAAATTCTCCATTGAAATGAATGGGATTTGAGGATGTCATACTTGTAGCCTGTACAGCACTTTCATCACTTGAGGCTGTATTACAAGTCCTTTATAAACACATTTGACATGGACATTGACAAAAGAGAGATCCACTGCCCTAAGCCAAAGAAACACTGACCTTGTAGAGCAGAGATGACGGTGAGCACGTGGAGGTCGTCTGAGTTTCCTTGTCCCAGTCGGCCATAGCTTCCCTCTCCACAGGCCAACACTGTCCCATTGGGCTGAATGACAAATGTGCAGTTCTGACCACACACCACCTGCAGGACGCAAGAGGGTATTACATTATAGACCAAAGATGTATGTGTTTTTATTTATCCAGGCTTAGAACAGACAAAACACTTGTGGGTAGATTCATAATCTAAGATAAAAAACATAGTTTATAATTTGTAGGTGTAAAAACGCACTATATAACTCTGGAGAGAAGACTGCCTGCTTGTCTCCATGGAGACATTATTGTCTTGCCTGGATTGTTCCACAGTATGGTCTAATCTATCCATCTTACAGGCCAGATCTGTGGAGGGGTGAGCCCACACACAGTAAGAAAGCATGTATTTTTAAGCAATAAAAATAAATGTAATAAAGATACGTTTAATGCTATACTGTGGAACATTCCTGGCACAGCAACATCTCCGTGAAGTCAAGCAGTTGTGTACCCTCCACCAGGAAAGTTACATAGTGCACCTTTAGCAAAAAGTGGCAAACAAATGTCTGGTTAAATTAACAAAATGATCAATTGTTTCCTTTTATGTTGTTCATACATCAATAAGATTTAGGACTAAACTGTGTTTGTGAAATGCAAATTAAATATTCAAGACCACTTTTATTGCAGTGCCTGTACCTGCTGAGCCTGAGAGAAAGAGGGCGCTATAGTTGGTACCAGGATGTTTCTTCCAGCTTCGGCTAACTGTCCGTGTCGTCCAGCTCCCCACAAATACGCATCACACTTCCCTCCAAGGTGCCAGTCCTAAAATGAACAAATAAAAAACTGTTTACACTCCCATCACACAGTCACAGTGTACGATGGTGCACATGACCTGTCTGAGTGAATCTCAGGCTCCAGCCTCTGTGTGATAACATGTCTGTAATTGTACCGGTTAGCTGAGGGCTAGTGCAACATGCTAGTGGTGTTTCCATGTTTGTAAAAATGCGTAAATGAAAGGGAAAAGGGGAGAGATGATCCTGTTCACGATGGAGCTCTTCTGCTGTTACTGAAGAGCTCTTGTGTTTACTGTTGTCCACAAACATTGTTCGCAGACACAGTGAGAGGAGGGCTCACTCTGCACCAGGACTCCAAAATATCAAACAGGCTTGATATCAGTCGCAGCTCATCTTTGGTCGTACAACGGTTCAAAGTTTGATCTTTGTCCTGGTCTCACTCTGAGACCTATGACCCACAATTTTTAGCTATGTCTCAAGATTTTCCCCATAGTCAGAAATCTTTCATCACAAACAGACAAAATCGTGCAGTGGACACTCAGCTTAAAGCAAAGACACAAACTCTCAACAAAATTACCTCTGGTCTGGAAGTGGCCCAAGACATGATCTGCTCATCCATTCCAGAACCCCATTTACTGTTATCCTGAAAAAAAAAAAATCCACACAATTTTGAATTAAATATAAAATAATCAGATGTTTAAAAGCTAGCAACACACAAACTATTGTTGTTACTTCTTGTATTTACACAATTACAAATAATATATTCACCATTAGCAGAGCCATCTCCTCTTTGGCCACTGGTTCGAGGTCGGGGACAGTGAAGGATTCTGGGAAAGTGAGTCCTCGGGCCAAAGCCTCTGCTGCCTTCACTGTGGTGGAAAAGCAGTCTAGCCACGCCCACTCGCTCGCAGTCCACACGGCCAGCCCGGACTCTAGGGGGCAGTGTCTGACGTGGGGGGGCACCGGGGGGCGACAGAGGAGCGTGTCCAGGTGAAGTCCCACAGCCAAAGAAGCCAAACACTGCATGTATGGACTGTGCACCAACTGCTCTCCACAAACGACATGCGGCTGAGAGGGAAAGGGGGGATATAACAGTTAAAACAATTATTTTAAGAAAAACAAGATCGAACCTAGAACCTTCTTGCTGCCAAGTTTCTTGCTGCTAGCCACTGTGCTGCAGCTGTGGAGCTCGCAACAACCACATCCAAATTGAGACTAAATTGGTAGTGTTCAGTCAAGTTGATGTAACCATCGAGGTGATCTGCCCAGGAGCTGTGCACTAATCCGCAAACATGTGCTGCTTGTTTTTAGCTTGCTGCTAGCTAAATAGTCAGGTCCAGAAGGAAGAGCTGTTACAATGTTGGTCAATAAAAGGAATGAATATATATATCGGCGGAGCTGTTGATTTGATATCAACATGACAAGATGAATCAACTCGACAGAACTAAACCTGATCTAGACCAGGACTAAACCAGGACTTGAACAAGACCAAAGTTAACATCAGGACTAAAAACCACTAAAACCAAGTGTGAACGCAGCCTTAAGTACAACATAAATTATAATAGAAGACTTCTCAATCAACACAAAAGTTAAATTAACTTTGTAATGGATGTGAAACTCACCTTCTCGTAGGCATATTGTTCCTGCAGCATGACGGGCAGCCTCTCCAGGAAGGCCCTCATACATGGGGCCATGTTGAGCCCCACCACCCCCTGCCTCTTCAGGGCTGAGCGGCATGTCGCTAACACATGGTTCGACGACATGAAATCTTTGGAGCAGTTCACCACCAAAACATCCTGAAAATAACAAAACATATTTAGATCAAGGTGATTACAATAATAAGTATAATTTGGTTTTGATTAATTAATTTAATTTTTTTGCCTTTAGCAGGACTTAAAGCAGACATATTGTGCTTGTGTCTGCTATATAGCTATAATCTATGACACAAGTGGATCAGTATATTATCATTTGGACATTTTAAATTGCAATATTATTCTAAAACAACTTAATAAAAGAAAGAAGGCCGCGATTGAAAACTGCGGTGCCCAATGGGAGGTGATGTCGCCACTATGCTGCCCATTTTATTTCAAATTGGATTTAAGTAACATTTTTAGTACAGATTACCATTTTTGAAACATATTACATTAGATTTTACACTAGCATTTTAGAACATGCAATGCAGGGTTTATACTTAAAACCCCATGGAGAGACAGAGAGACAGAGACTGGACAGGAGCCTTTGCGATTTGCTGACTGCAATTTTGATTTGACTGAAACCAACATTCAGTCTTGGAGCTTTACCTTGGACCTGTTGGAGCAGACAGCAACGCCCACATCTGGGACCCACACGATGCTCTGGATGGCCCCCGACCCGGCCACTACGGACTGCAGCACCGAGCCGTCCTGAACACCAGAGGGAGTCACAGGAGAAACAGGGAAGATGAGTGAGAGTCAGTGAGGGTTGAAGGAATGTAGAGGCAAAACTAACAGAGTAAGGGCATAGAACAGGACATGATCAAATATAACGTGCATTGTACACTGAGAGGGCAACTATTTTAGCCACACTTTGAGTCCAGAACTTTGATTAGGCCTAGGGTCCAGTCCAATCGATGATAGTGTAAATATGGCTCCTGTGAGACAATGTTAAACTGAGTAAAGTAAAAGGAGGATACACTGTTCTCTTACATATATTCAGACCAATAAGGCCTCAGAAAGTTTGATAGCCACTGTTTTATGGTACTAGACACAGACTGTTCTGTGCAGCAAGTTACTGGACTTCTTCAGGAGGGTGAAATTACTTTATCATTTTACCCTCTGCCCTCCATATCTTACACACATGCGGGTGTTAACGTATCTTGTCTATATGTCTGAAAGTGAAACTGTTTAAATCACTCACTCGCAGAGACCAGATGTTCATGAGGCCGCCTAAACCTCCAGAGGCCAGAGCCAGACCATCAGGAGAGAAGGCTACTGTACGAATAGGAGTGATGTGGCCTTTCAACTGGAACACACACACAGCGCCCTCCTCTGACCACCCAGAGTACTACAACAGAAGAGGAAGGGGGTAATGTAAAAGATCAGTTTTGAAAGTAAATGCAGGCTCCTTTTTAATGCATATCCTTATTTGTATTTTATAAATAGTTCATATTATTATTCTTCACTGTTCATGACTGAAGCTGACAAGCTACAAGTAATGACTATAATATTCAATAGCAAGGAAATAAGAAAACTTGAACACATATTTATGAGCAATAAAATTAAAATTACATGCATTCATTCATTCTAAGAAGAAAATTATTAGGAATTTGACTTCCGAAAGCAGGAAGTTCTGTCTAGAATTAGGGTCCATTAGATGAACTTATACAGAAGTACAAATAATAAAACTATTTTAAAACTCCAATACTATAACTTATTTAAGGATTTGTAAATACTTTGCATACGTAATTATGTCACTGTAGTTAAATTTACCCTGAACTTTGGTTTGTTGTCGCTATCCCACCATCCATCCACTCCACAGGTGGATTCTGGGAAGTCCGAGATTTCCTGAGGCACAGTCCAGATGGAGACCAGACCATTTTGGCAACATCTGAACAAGAAACATTAAAATGATTATTATGAAAATGAGCATTAAGTGTTTTGTAATATAGTTGTTATAGCTTAGAAAGAGGAAGCACACTGACAGATGAAGTCACATGAAAACATACTAATGTACTCTGTAAATCTGGTGAATGTCATCTTTATGTTTTATTGCATACTTGTTGTTATTCCCTCTGTGAAGTTCCTTGGACACTTTTAGACTGTTGGAAAGTGCTTTATAAGTGATGTTCTGGTTTTGAGATTCTAGAATGTTGAAACTAGTTTAAAAAAATACATAATTGTGACAGGACTAATTGCCTCTCCCCAAACAACAAAATCTCCTGTCTTATTCTACATAAAAGCTGTACAAACATGTTCTGAAATGTGATTCTTGTATTAGTTTGTATGTTTGTTAATATTTCAATCAACTCTTCTGGATGTATTTAAAATGTGAATTTTGAACATTACAAAACATAAATCGCAAATCTAATCGCAATTGTCAAAATCTTACAATTAGATATTTTTTCCCAAATTGTTCAGCCCCAGTATATTCCATGTTTTATTCCACTGTCACTCACATGGCTATCATGGCGAGGGGTCTGGGGGCTCGTCCAGGCATGCCGCACCAGGCCACTCCATTGACCACAGAGGGGTTCCTGATGCTCTGCAGACAGCGCCACCCAGAGCCAGAGTTGTGATCTGCACCCCACAGCTTCACAGTCTCCTCTTTGGCACAAGTCAGCAGCATCTGACCATTTGGACTCCACTTCATACTAGTGATTGACTCCTGGAAATAAATATAATGATATGAAAGAGTTGACCCTAGAACAAGCAGTCGCTGATCTCAGATTAGTCATTTATTTAGGGATTACATGTACTATCTTATGTCTTGACATGTTTTGCTCTAAAAATACCTTTGTGAAATAACCTTGTGAATCACCTACAATAACCTTTCCTCGACAGTGGACTAAGGCAACAACTGATTTTTTCTACAGAGAAAATAAAAATTGTGAGAGACATGTTGGTGGAGGTGCATCCTCTTAGAGCCTGAGGTGTAGGGTTAAGTGGATAGAGGTCTGCAGCTAGACGCTTTCAAAAAGCAGATTTGGACATCGTGCCATAATAATTAAATATTGGGAATCTTAATAGATCTTAAATTAACCAAAATAATTGTAATAATGTAACTTTAAAATGTAACACTGCAGCATCACTATCTAACAAATGCTGAATTCATTTACCTTATGTGCATCGATGACCACTATGGCTCCTTTCTCAAGTGGCTCTTTGGACCCGATGAGCAGCTTCCCGTCGGCGTATCCCACAGCAAAAGGCTTGTCCTCACTGTACCATGCGATCTGCATCACTGCCACTGAGAGACAGGAAGACTATATTAGACAAGCAGTTTCATATGCCACGGAAAGAGAATTGTATGAGATTTTAAATCTTATGATCCTCCAAGTGCAAGCTAAAAGTTGTGAAAGCTAGCGCACTCGTTGACTCTGTCTGGACCCTAGTTTCCTGTCTAGAGTAAAGTGACTCACTTGAGGCGCTCATCTATTCAGTGCACAATTGGAGCATTGCACTTATAGAATATATGCAAGTCAAAAGTGTGTTGTCCAAGGTGAAATATACCAATAGCAATTTACTTCAATATACAAAACAAAATCCAGTACTGACATGTAGTGTTGTCACAAATTTCGTTTCAATACCTTCACTTATGAGTATCTAGTTTACATATTGATTCCCATTAGAATTATATGATTCTATATGTTTTTGTTTAAACTGAGTTACTCATATAATCTCCTTCTGTACACTTGTATCAAGATTTTGCAGAGTCTGGTATTTTTAAAAGATTTATAGGAGCAAAATCCCATTTCCGGATTCCATTGTGCTCTATGAGTGGTCAGAACTTTAAACCTACCTCAACTGCTGGGTTTCAGATGACATCCCAACATTCTATAGACCAATAATATTTAATACAGATGGGGACTGCTAAAATTAATATTGTTAAAATGCAGATTTATGTTGTAATACATTGAGTTCTTGGGTCCAGTTACTAATAGAAATGATCAGATTTAACATTTGTGAATTGACCTTTTGGATATTTCAAGGCAAAATACAACGTAATCAATATGGAAATCTGTCTCTTGCCTCTATCTAAGAGTATGATTTCATCACTTTCTAAAATCTGAAAACCACCACTATATCAGGATTACCCAGAACGCAGACAATACCATTACTGAGGCTCTTTTTTTTTTTTTTTTTTTT
>KN477380.1:0-14290 GCA_000787095.1 Periophthalmodon schlosseri
GCAGTGGTTCTATATTAAATGAAATTATATTAGTCTACTACTCTGGGCAAAGTTTAACACCCAGGTATTTCATATCAACAGGGATCCACCTAAAATGGAATGAAGAAAGATGAGCTTGGAAACAACTCTTTGAAACCAGCATAACTTCTGACTTTTGCCAGTTGATTGTATAGCCTGATCATTTTGCAAAAGTCTCAATTGTAAACAGAACCTCTGGAATTGAAGAAGGAGGATCCCTAATAAGAAGCAATATGTCATCAGCATATAAAGCATATGTGTTCTTCCGATTCCTGCACCACTCCCCTCTTTAGCTATGCTAAAAAGTGGACTCTTATCTGAAGAACACACAGACAAAAGAAAATGTAAACAAATTACACAAAAAGACTATAAATTATATGAAAGTATTATTATTATTATTATTATTATGCATAACTATTACTAACTCTTGGTAAATGCTATGAAAATACAAGAATTAATCCACATCTTGAGAATGAAAGCAGACACATACATTTACACCTGGCTGGTGCTTTTAAGGCATTTTGAGGTTATGTAACTTTATAACTTTCAATCAAGTCTGTGTTAAGGCATTTGGATTTGGGGAGGGCTTGATTAGGTGGATTAGAATGATTTATTCAGATCCTAGGGCTGCAGTGTTAACAAGTGGAGTGATCTCACCTTTTTTTAAATTGAAATGTGGAACTAAACAGGGAGACTTCTTAAGCCCCCCTTTCGTTTACATTATTTTTAGAGCCTTTAGCAGCTGCAGTCAACCATTACAGAAGTAGAAAAATTGTTTTTAAAAATCCTTCTCATTATTCTGGCATTTAGCAAATAGAAATAATTTTGGTAATCCTAACTGACCTAAAACAGGAAAAGTTTAGTCTGATTTCATGTCAGACAGTGAGAAAAAAAAGTGTATGTGTCTTTTTATATAGTGTATGTAAACTTCTGGGTTCAACTGTACAACAAAGGAAGAAACACCCGACCAGAACACAACAACTGCAGAATGGAGAAATAAATTAGTTTTGCCTTCAGAGTCAACATGTTCTGTATTAGATTTCATCACTCACTGCCGATGCCAGGCGCAGGGCAGATTGTGGTGCCGAGGGGTGGACTGTGGGAGTGACTGGACAAGGCAGCTCCCACACCTCACTGACCAGAGCAGCAACAGAATGTACCCACTGCACTGCCAAAGATAAGGCCGGTGTTGTGATAAACTGTGGATATATACTGTCTGTCTATGGCCCCTCAAACTCATGCATTAAGCCCAAAGGCATTATGGTCAAGTGGACGTTATTGAGCTATATATCACAAGTGGTCATGTATGAGGGGCCCTACAGTCGGCTATAGAAGGGATAGACTGTAAGCGACATCATCTGTGACACTGCAGTTAGGAATTATTTTGAGTGGCCGTCTCTCACAACTAAGATATGAATGATGAACAGTAGCCAATTTCCTATGACGCAAGATGCCTACCAGCTAGAGGTCAACTTTATATTCAGTTCATTAATAAATAAATAAATAAATAATAAATTTGAAAGTTTGTATTTCTACTTTTTCCAAATGTTATGGTCAGTGATCTATTTTTAATACAAGAACTTGCACATGAATTCTATTCATACTAAAAACTCAAAATCTCCAAAATTGTATTATTGAGACACTTATATGTAAGCTAGCGTGTGCATACCTTCCACAGAGTGTCTCTTCTCTAGCTGGTGCAGGTCCGGCAGGATGTGCATACAGTTTATGCAACAATAAGTGAAGAAGTCCAACACCACCACTTTACCAGAAAGCTCCTTGTTCACAGACAGAGGGCCCTCTGTGTTCAGCCACTTCAAGCCTGACACATGAAAGTGTAAAATTACTTTTCTTGATTATACAACAAAACAATCTGTTCATAACCTCATTTTTGCTTATTATTCTTGTCTTGTGGGAAAATCATCTGATTTGAGATTAAAGGAATCAATGAAGGTTGTTTAAAACTGAAAACTACTATAATTGAATAGACTTTTAACTGAATTCACCTACTACTGATCCCCATCTGCTGGCGAAATGGTATATTGCCAATATGTTGCAAAATATATATTTTTCCGTTTCAATAAAATGCGGTGTAAACTAAAGAGTCAAATGTATAAAACAGTCTGATTGTAGAAAATGACACACTTTGCACACACTATGCAAGAAAAAAATGTACAATTTGATCAAATTAACCTTGGCAATAATACTTGTAATACAACACAAGAAATACCCCTTATGTTTTATTTACTTTAGTAAAAGTAGAGCTTTCAGCACCCAGGAGTTAAACATACATTGTGACAAAATAATATATACTTTGTGGTCTGTTTAACAAAACACACAACGCAGAAAAATCTGTGTCAACTTTGGTTAGGGCCCCTTGGAAAATTTTCAATGCCACCACAGGCGAGATATTTGCCATACGTCACGTTTGTTAAAATAAAGACAGTTCTTCTAGTTACATGTGCTGAAGTGTGTCAGGAGCCCAGAGATTTCTCTTTACATGAGGGGACAGGGGACTGGGCGTGTAATTCCACAGTACAGCTATGTGAAGAGCTAAACTCAAGTCGAGACCTATAAACTAGCCTTACCTTGCTGGAAATCGGGAATTTTTAGGTCCTCTCGTTCGTCTACTTTTTTCAAATACTCGTAAACAAGATTTTCTTTTTCTTGTTCTTTTGTAGCGTCATCTAAAGCATAATCCAACTGACTTTGGATAGGAAATAAAGTAGAGAGGCTGCATTGAGAAGCCATGATTACAACTAGCAGGGAGTAGCGTCAAGTGCAAGACTATTCACAAAAGCACTTTCGTCACAAAATCCACCAAAGAAAAAAATACAAATGAAATGGAATAGTTAAATTGTTTTATGGATTATGCACACTTCTATTGAATTAATACACGTGTAGCCTGATATAATGTAGAAATATACCTAATAACAATATATGATTTGTTGAAAGTGTTCGTTCATATCGGTAGCTGTATTTACGTCATTCATATCTCAGTGGCGGCAAATGCTAATGCTACCAACAATGCTAACGTGTGGAAGACGGTTAATTTCGATTTTATTCTTTTTAACTGAATGTTCATCATGATCGCGTGGATATCGGAGGCTCTCACCTGGAAAATGAATTTGCCCATCAACTTAACTATAAGGATTGTTTAGGATATATCTACAATAGGAATGTTATTAGTGGTAAAGTCCTGTGTTGTAAGAAGGGTTTGGGGAAAATCGTTGAGTAACTCGGGACATTGCGATTTTAGCGGCTCCAAATGTCACCGAACGACGACTCTGAAAATAACATTTGGGATTACAAACCTCTTAAGAAAAAGAAGAAACAAGAATCACCTCTTGTCACCAAAACAGTATCCAAGAGAAGATGCAATACCAGAGGAGCAAATCAGGGACACACTTCTTCCTCTGCTCTATCTCCTTTAAACAAGATAAATGTTACTATAAGATCAACGGTACAATCTGAACCAGTGCCTGTTTTAATAAAAGAAGAAAACAACTCTTTAGACATGTCGAAGGTACAGTTCAACATTTCAAATCATGAAACTGCCCTTAATTATAACTACAATGGCGAGGAGGGGGAATCAGCTGGAGACTACTGTCCTGTATGTCAGATGCCATTTTCCATTCTGGTGGTGCAGTCTCAGAGATGGCATGTTGTTGAGTGTCTTGACGTCTGCAGGAAATCATGTAAAGGTAAATACATTTTACAGACAAAATCTTTATAGATTGTGGTAATGTAGACATATACTGAAACAGGTCTGCAAATTAGCTGACGACTATATGGTCTATAAATTTCTGGGCTCCATTTGAAACTTATAAATCTTACCCATTTCTTGTCTTATATAGTACAGCACATTGTATTTATGTGAAATGAGTTATCAATATGGAAAAATCAAATAAAAACAATTATGAATGTAATAATATAATATGCTTAGTTTACTTTTACCATATTGTAAGGATCTTTGGCTATTATAAAAAAAAGTTTACTATTACACATACATACACCAATTTTATTTATTTATTTTTTCTAAAATGTATTTGCAGAGTGCCCGGATGGCCTCCTGTGCTCCTCTTCCTTTCCAAACCACTACAGAAACTTTAACCACACTCTGCTGGCACAAAGTCGAGCCAGTGGAGATCTTGTTCTGCCTCAGACAACAGCAAGAGACACAAGAATTGGACCCACAATTACAGAATATGCCAACCACAGTGGACCAGTAAATGATCATGTGGACGAAGTGGATAATTCAGCTTTGAAGACTTCACAAGACAATTTCCCCATACACGCTTTGTCTTCTTCCCCTTTTAATAATAACCATATAAATTCACCCACAATTCCCAATGGCCTTCTCCTACTGCGCTCACCTGCACCTCAGGATTTAAAGAAAAAGAAAGGCTGGTCCTCTCCTAAAGTCCCTAAATCAGTCAGCTCTGGCCAAGAAACTAAAGCAGAGACTCCTATCAAAAAAGTCTGTGATATTCAAGCTTGTAGTATTCTTAAAAGTGCACCTTCACCTTCGGAAGTTGACGATACAATATCCTACTCCCCTCTTTCCGAGCTCCCAGCAGAGGCTGAAACTAATCAGGCTGGTCCTAGAAAAACACTTTTTGATATTGACCTGGGTGGTAGAGAGAATGAAGACTCTGTTGTACCATTTAGTGATAGTGAAGATGATAATTTATTTGCTGAATTACTGGACAATTTGGATAATGAGGAGACAGCCATGTCTTGTTCACCTAACACCCAGGTGGTTTCAGTTACCTCATTACAGCAAAGCAATCAGGAGACACTAAACAATGCAAAGGAAAAGCCCGGATCATCCACCAATGTTGGCTCTGGTGAAAACAGCATTCAGTCACCCCAGAGTATTGTCCTGGAGCATTTGAGGGACACAATTTTAAACACAGAAAGGCCATTTTGTGAAAGCGTTAGAACTCAGTCAGATAAGACAAATTCAGAAATGCCTTTATATGAAAAAATGACACCCCAGAAGACCCAAAGTAAAGCAGCTCAACCTGGCAGCCTAAAACAGACTGATATTGGAGTGTTTTTTGGACTTAAACCACTCAAGGACAAAGAGGCAAAAAATCCAGCTCAAGAATCTCAACTCTTCTTAACTGAAGAGAAGAGGAAAGGAGTAAAACCACAAAATAAAAGCAGGCAAAGGGCGAGTGAAGCCACAGCGTCAGCAGGGAGTTCACAAAATACAGTGGCTACAGTAGAAAATGGCACTGAAGGAGAAACTAGAAGACCTGGGGGCAAAGGATGGAGGAGGAGGACCAATGCAGCTACAGGGGATGGAAAATATCCATTCTGTCCATTTTATAAGAAAATTCCCGGTAAGAAAGACACCATTTTAAAGTTGATGAAAATGATAAATGGCAAAGCAAGTCAAGTTTCTTTATTAAAGAGGGGGTATTATGGTAGAAGGTTCCAAAAAGTCGATTTTGCATGTTATAACATTTTTCCCTCATCAAAAACATGCCAGAAGTGGTTTTAATATCATTCATTTGTGTTTGAGTATTTTAGTGATCTCTCTCGGGCCCTATTTGAGCCCTCCTTACAGTTAGCTGTAATATTTGTCCAATTTTCTGCCCACAAGCCTATGTCATCCATGCTCCCACATGACAATTCTATATAAATATACAAAAGCATGATACAAAATAATCTACTACAGCTTTACAAACCTGATGTGCAGTAATTTCATTATCAGAACATACGCCAATTGTAATGTGATAGCGCTGTGAATGTGCAGTGACTTTTGACTCAAATTAAACAAAAGTGAAACTTATAAAACATGTTAATACGTTATTTTCAGCAAATTTTGAATTTTCAAAACAATAAAAGGTAAACTAAATATGTTATTTGTTAGCAGTTAATACCCCATAGAAGAAAAATAATCCCTCTTTAAGGCCTTTTTTATTCAATCATGGTCAAGTCATGGTCCATCACTGTTATGTAAGTGTACTTGAAATATTATAGTGCAATTCTGTACAAAAATATACAGAAATTTGTGGTAGTAAAAATTTTGTATATATATTTGTATTTCTTTTACATAGGAACAAAGTTTGTTGTAGATGCCTTCCGGTATGGGCCCATAAAGGGGATCAGTACCTACTTCCTAACGCATTTCCACTCGGACCATTACGACGGACTGAATAAAAACTCGACTCTTCCCATCTACTGTAATAAAGTAAGTCACCTCTTTCTTGACTTAATTTACATGTTTTTTGTTGTTTGTTTTACAGTTTGCCTTTTCTATTACGTTTTTTCCTGAAACGCATCGACAAGTTACTCAAAAGCAAGTATGGCCTTTAGAGAATCATTTAATAAGTACTTTAAGAAATGCATGCCACAATGGAAATTAATGTTCAGTGGGCTACTGTGCTGTGACCCAGTTCGTTTTCAACCAGAGCCTTAGGGTACTGTTGATGATAATAGCCATTTTGATAACGTAGCTTGACTTTTCCTTGAAGAAATGCATTTCCAACTGTCATTCAAAATACCAGCTGTTTGGCTCATTTATTTCTCCTCACTGCTGTGGCGTCAAGTAATGAAAATGTAAATGCATAGCGGCAATAATTAACATTGTTTACATCTGAGATATGATACACCATGAACAAGCTTTGTATTCAGTAATATTGAGTGTATGTTCATATAAAATCTAGACCTGACCATCTATGTATAAGTTTGTCAACAAAGTTCTGTTGAAGTCTCTTCACTCAGAGACTTTAAATGGACATCTGGGTCACTGTTTGGTAGGTTACTGAAAATTGACTTTGGTGCTAGGTAGGCCATAGCCCAGATAAAGTTGGGTTAGACACATCAAGCAATATGTGTCACATACAATGATAAACTTTCTGCTCTAATAGACAACTATGACAAGATGGCAATGACACAGTTAGATTTAAAGCGTTAATGCATTTCATTCCAGATAACAGGGAACCTGGTGAAAAGCAAACTGAGGGTCCCGGAGCAGTATGTGCACATCCTACCAATGAACACAGAGGTCATTGTGGAGGGAGTCAAGGTCATTCTGTTGGACGCAAACCAGTAAGCTCTCCTCTGTCCACATGCTCACACAGCTGCCAATATATTTTCAATTTATCCTACCTGTAATCACATTCTTATTTTCCCCTATCACTAATTTGTGAAATGAGATCTTATCTGTGCCTCTTGTGTAGTTGTCCAGGGGCTGCGATGCTGCTGTTCTTTCTACCTGACGGGCAGACGGTGCTTCACACTGGAGATTTCAGAGCCGACCCTTCAATGGAGACCTACCCTGAATTACTGAGCTGCAGGGTCCAGACTCTCTACCTGGATACAACGTTAGTAATGTCTTAACTGCACAATAAAGTACTTGAAGTGTATTTAGAAAGGGCAAATTAATTTATCAATCGCATCATATTGGTAAAAGCTGTATCTCAACACAGTAATCAGTGGGTTTTTGTTTTTTTTATATATATTTATTTCAACAGATATTGCAGCCCAGAGTACACTTTCCCAAAACAACAAGAGGTCATTAACTATGCAGCCAACACGGCCTTTGAATTGGTGACACTCAACCCGCGCACCCTCGTGGTGTGTGGCTCATACTCTGTGGGGAAGGAGAAGGTCTTTCTGGGTAAGTTTTTAGATTCACAACATCTGTGCATAATATTTCTAAACTAATAATTACGGCGCAAGTTCCTCCTATTACCTGGGAAAAATTAGATCAGCCAACGATGGTCCTTAGAGGTTTCCATTGCTGTGATGGCAGTGACTAATTTTAGCCAAAATAAATTAAATATAGCAGTCTTTTGATAATTAGGCAGTTGATGAGAAGTGGCATGTTTGGATAGCTAATTGTGTTTGTGAAAATAGCATGGTAATTTATGCATTTAATCTGGTGGGAAGAGGAGGAGAAACCTGTCAATAATTCAGGGGTATGGTGCCGAATAGAAATTTGCTAAAGAAGGGTTCTAACTTCTCTAAATCCAGTCTAATCCAATTATTCAACACCTTTTATTTATTTTTTTTCAATAACAAGTCCGTATAGTTTGAGGCAGTCCTTTTTTATAATTGTGCAAAAATACCAAAACGAATCAAATCTTAAATCAACTTGAACATTTCTACCCAGCCTCTGGCCCTATCCCCCAATGATAATTAAAACATTTATTCAAACCTGCAATTAAACATGAGATCTTCTAGTTTAAAGAGAAATTCTTTTCAATTGATTCATAATGTGCATTGTATCTCACAATATGGCGTTTGTTCCTCTTAGCCCTTGCAGATGTCCTGGGATCTAAAGTTTGCCTATCCAGGGACAAGTTCAACACCATGTGCTGTCTGGAGTCGGAGGAAATCAAACGGAGAATAACCACAGACTGGAAATCAGCCCAGGTCCATGTATTACCCATGATGCAACTGTCATTCAAGGTAGGTGAACATTGGATGAAACAAAACTGTATAAAATCACTGTATACGGTACATATCAAGTGTTTTACTGAAGAATTATACAAAGCAATTATACTTCTATGTAACTTTTTTGCCACCTGCTTGGTTCCAAAGTACCCCTTTTTAATGGTGCTTGTTTACAAAAAAATAAGGGAAAGAAAATTGTTGTTTTAAAGAAGCCTGCAAAAGGAAGTACATTTGAAAATGTGACGTGGTTAAAGTTTATTATTATTATTATATTTGTTGATATTCATGTTTACAGAAATTGCAAGATCATTTGGCTCGCTTCTCGACCAAGTATGACAAGTTGGTGGCCTTCAAACCAACTGGATGGACGTTCAGCCAGCAGGTGGAGTCAGTGGAGGACATAGAGCCCCATGTTAGCGGCAACATCTCTATATATGGTGAGTTAAGGTTCTTCTCCTGCACTGGAAAATCCAAAAAAGACAAGTTTGAAAACAATTCAACACGGCTAGATCACCTCTAAAACTGTACCAATGGGTGCCTAGAACGGATGCAAGTGGGAAGTAAAGTTGAACAATGCCAAAATGCACAGTTCATACAGGCTATTGCTGCCAATTGGGCAGGTGGACATAATTTTGTATTGAATAAATGGGAAAACATCTGACCTCATAGCAGCGTCTTTAGGACACAATGCATTTAACTTTAAAATTAAATGTGACTGTCATTAGTACCCTTCTGTTAAATTAGCAGAATAGTGGCGTTCTATCAGCAGCCATCTGGCCCTAAACATTATCTGTGTTGGCCATGCATGTACAAGCATATCATTGTCTACATGCCACTGGGTATTTACTCCTTTTTATTTTACTATTGTAAGTTCAAGCCATATGTTGTGGTTATCTTTCTCTGTATGTAATTTTGCAATAGTTGCTAAATGTAAACGGTGCACACTATAGCAAGTTGGCAACAACGGAGGAGTGAAATTAAGTTAAGATGAGGCTGTTTTTTGACCAAATGTCTTTAATACATGCTAAATAATCATGCTACTATAAAACGTCTAATTGTTTTAATCTACTAAATGTGTATTTGTCTGAACAGGGATCCCATATAGTGAGCACAGCAGTTTTCTGGAGCTGAAGCACTTTGTGCAGTGGCTAAGGCCGTTAAAGATCATTCCAACAGTGAACAATGGGCGCTGGGAGACCAGGAAGGCCATGGAGAGGTGTTTCAGTGAATGGATGAAGGAAATGTGCATGGCTAAACTCTGATGAGCTCTTTTATACTGCCTAATAAACAGTATTCAGGGATTCAGGCAAATGATTCCTTCTTAGTTTGAAGGATTTTGTGAGACCTTTCCCCATTCAAAAGGCATAATATTTTGATTTGTAGTGTGTGATTGATATAACAATGGAGGACCGTTGGAAGGAATCCTTATGCCGGCAACCCATGAATACCTGTAATTGGCACAAGTTGAAACATCATAGCACGAGAAGTAATAGTAGTATTATGTGTACCGGTATTACTATTCACTTTTAGGGTTTTATGGTACTTGAATTATATATTCAGCAGCATCCATTCCTAATTTTATTCTGAAAGTTAAATGTATATCACATTACTGTCTTCAACTGTAAAATTGTCTGTTTTTATAATCAGCTTTTAATGCTGAAGAAAATAAATGTTCTAATATTCAACATTTAAGTGTATTGTATGAGCCATTTTTACGTACCAGAGCAAGAGAAAAGTATTTAGAATTCTGATTACACACTTTAGACAAAAATTTGCTTCCTGAAGATCGGCACCGCTCCGGTTCCATTACCATTCCAGCCAGAACCACACACTTTGACAAAAGTTTACAAATCCATCAGAATGTACAAGGGACTGGACTGTCAAGCAACTGGTTCCATGTCCCTTGTCTGTCTCAAAACTCTACATTTAAAGCCCTGAATGAAGAAGCATTCCACAAATGAACATGAACAATGATATAATTGGTGAAATATTTTAATATTATTAAAACACATATTTACAAATAATTAGCTCTCACTGTACATGGAAAAAGAAAAATATGTAGTTATTACAGTTTCCGTTGATAGTAGACACTGTACAGTAATTGGGAACTTTGTTCAGGTGTTATTAGACTACATCTGTTAATTATTTAACATTAAGTTACACAATTAGCTGGTACCACACTACTCTGTTTAATAAATAAGTAATATATGTTGATGCAAATGCTTACAAAAAAAAATACAATGAAAGGAAATTGTAAAATGATTGCAAAAATTGCAGAAAATACAGGTCCTCTAATTACAGTAATTCCGAGTTTTCTCAACGCCACGTGAAGGCGTCACTTGTCTGTCATGACAGATTTCACCACAGGTGTAACAACTGAACAAACTGGATTCTAATCAGCTCCTGCTGACGTCTTTGACAGTGCCGCTGTAACTGCTCTTCATTATAATTCTCTGATCAGATGTGGACCTGAGTAATGGGACTATACTGTGACAACCACCATTGTTACCGCAATAGGTGTTTTCCAATTTGATTCATTGCGTTTCATTGTGTAGGAACGCTGAAAGGGCTTTAACATGAACTACACAAGAGATCATGCTGACACTAGTACTAGTGTCTTTGACTGAATATGTGGTTGCCTTTTTGAGGCAAAAGCTTGTTTTATTACTCAATAATGTGGAGACTGCTTGATGCCAGTTCATTGCTGCAGAGGCAATTGGCAGAATGGAGCACCTGGCCACCAGGCAGACGCAGGACGGTGAGTTTCACCTGTGGTAACATGTGAACATGATCTCATATAATATACATTTTATACATTTACATACATAATTTATGGTATGGGTATGAATTGAGATGGTACCTCATTCTTGAGTGACTTATTGATCAACATGGTGTAGTCCTGGATGTTGCTGATGTGCAAGTCGTTTAAAGCCAAAATCTGGTCCCCTTTAAGGAACAGGCACGCTGGCTGGCCCGTCCAGCTGGACACACTATGACAGACGCATCTTTCAATAATTTTTATTGACAGCCAAGCAGAGAATCAGCTGTGGCCATAATGGTGTGATGATCACTGTTAATGATTCTTAAACTGTTGTCACACCACATCTCTGTTTCTTAGAAACAAAACTTTTGGCAGAAGTAATTCCATGTATTAGATTATGTCAACTTTGACTGATGTCTTTAATGAACTGTGTAATCATGTATTCTAATGAAAGCCAAAGACACACACCTGGGCTTGTCATCCACCTCTGTTAGTTTCAGGTGCTTTTTTAGGTCAGACTGTTTGACCTCTATATCCCTCTCGTTTGGGTTGAAGGGGTCAAGGCTTGGAGGTGAGAATGGGTGGAAATACAGAGAGTTAGTTCAGGCTTTAGGGAATCTTGAGATTATAAAAAATACAATGAATGAGATGCAACAATGTACAACAATAAAAGCAAAACTAAGCAGGTTTTACTTTGTTTGGTCAAGACAAATCTGAAGTGATTCTGAAAATATTAAAAGCTGAACGGAAAGTTCTGGTTTTTTTCCTGTGTCTCATAAACCAGTCTGTCCAGCTCAGCATGGTTACCACATTCCTCATTGATGACTGATATTACTGACTCATAACCATTACAAAGCAGATTTGAACCTTTTGATAAGGAAGGACACAGAAGGTCTTTGTAGTTTTTGGTTTTTTGTCTTTGTTTTGTTTTGTAGTAGGGCTGAACAATTTGGGAAAAATATCTAATTGTTATTACAATTAGATTTGCAATTTATGTTTTAAGAATTTTTTCAGTTCAGATTTTAAGTTCAGATTTTAGGTAAACTGACTGACTGAATCACACTTCAGAACATGTTGGTACAGGTCTAAACTATAGGGTTTACAGTTTTTATGCAGAATAATATTTTATTGATTGTGGAGGAAATGATGGTGCTTTCAAAAATGCTGCCATTACAATTTGCTAATTGCATCCATTCAAATTGTGATTTCGATCTTGCAGCCCTTATTTGAAGCTAATAATCGCTATAAATCAAAAGTACAAATCTTACCATTCTGAGGAGCTTTGTTTTTCTAGTATTCTTGGTCTCTCCAACATTTTCACTGGTGACATTGCACCTGGTGACATTGCACCAGGTGACATTGCACCTGGTGACATTGCACCTGGTGACATTGCACCAGGTGACATTGCACCTGGTGACATTGCACCTGGTGACATTGCATCTGGCCAAACTGCACCTGGCGACATTGCACCTGGCGACACTGGACCTGGCGACATTGGACTTGGCGACACTGCACCTGGCGACACTGCACCTGGCGACACTGCACCTGGCGACAGGACTTCTGGCGACATGGCTCCATTGTCACTGGAGCTGGTGCTACAGTCCGATAAGGGCCGTCTGCGCTCACTGAAACAATCAAAGTCAGGAGGTATTGTATACGAGTACGAAACATATATCAAGGATAACATTTTTGCATGAGAACAACCAATTGTCTACTCATCCTGGTATCTAGTAGTGACAAACCCATCAACCTGGCCAGTACATTTTGTTGTGTCCTTGGGCAAGACAATTCATCAAGATTGCTTGCGTTCTGTATGAATGTGCAGTAAGCATGATTTTATCACATTATGGGGGCTGTATAAGTATAAGGTCCCCGTGATTATTTAAACTTTACATATGGGTAGATTTGGGTTGAGGTTAAGGTTTAGGTTGGGCAAGTAGTAGGATAATCATGGCTAAGGTCAGGGTCGGCACATGAATGCAAATCAATGTTATGTCCCCAAAAAGCATGGAAACCCAAAGTGTGTGTGGGGGGGTTGTGTTTGTGAGCAATAAATAATGACAGGTTGTGGTGGTCAAACATAGCGGAAAGATGTAAAGGACGAAGCAATGATAAACGAGAGACTTGATGAATATGGAGATAAAACGCAAACATCCAAAAGATGAACAACTGTATTTTTGAAGTCATTGGTAATAGTTTTAATAGAAAGGTGATACACTGTCCATCCCAGATCGTTGCAAATTGGCGCAGTACAACATTTAGATGGCTCTAACTCAATTCTGGCAACCAGTAATAGTCAGGATGGCTGTCATAATGTAAAGCCCAGTTGGTATATAATTGTCAATAATAGAGCTATTTATAAAGACTTCACCCACTCCAGTCATGAAATAAGATAAAAGCACCATCTGGACCTGTAGCCTGCTTCCAGGAGTGACAAAAGCAGATAACACAATAACAGCTTTGGCACAGTATGAGAGGCCTCTGATAGAGCAACGTCATGTCATCTGAGACTTCAAATACAAGGCAAAAGAAACAACACAGACACCCAAGTTTTACACAAAGCCTGTCCAGGGACTTTCCTAAATATCTCACTAATGGGACATGAAAGACGCAAATAAGTCCCAGATCACTGCAGATGGGAAAGATGGATTGGATTTAAGAGCCACTTAAGAGAATAACTAAAGAAAAGCAGCTTTTGGGAGCCGAAACACAGCAGTGACCCCCTTTTGAAAAAAACAAAACTGTTTTTCAGTCACTTAATGAGGAGACACTGCAAGTAAAAGGAGTATTTTTACAGAAAAATATTAGCTTTCCTTTAAGATACACACATATATAGATATATATAGATATATAGATATATAGATATATATAGACATTATCAGTAGTGTAGCTTTTTGAGTGTACACAGTGAATAACTTGTTGAACTGGCTCTGGTTGCCTCACTGTATTTAGCTGGTCTTTAAATGTCAACAGTGAAATTTTTAGGAGTCAAACCATTGTTGTGGTGAACTCTGTCACATTCAAACAAACACGGCTGCGATGATGAGTGAGGTTTACCGGTATCCAGGCCACAAAAAATACACACTGTACAGACAG
>JACM01028494.1:0-10605 GCA_000787095.1 Periophthalmodon schlosseri
AAAACCTAATTTAAAAATTACACATATTTGAATCATTAATATTACTATTATTATTAAAAAAAGAAGTATTAACAGTATCAGAGAGAGGTGGGGCTCCAGTTTACAGACCACCCTGTGTGCCAGTGTTTACTGTGCAGTATACTGGAGTATAGTGTGTACTCTGCAGCGCCTGTGTCTGTGGGAAAACCAAACACCTGCGCTCATAAACAACACACAAAACACACACACATTTTACAACATGTTTATTCACTGCACACACTATGGTTACTATGACAACTCAACTCTGACAACTCTACATAGACAGCTAAAAATACAATTCAATAGCATTTATTTTGGCCCAAATCACAACAGCAGTTACCTCACAGGGCGTCACAAAATGCTGATTTGACCAACAAAAAGAGACAAAAAACAAACAAGTAAAACAAAATACAGAAATCTATATCAACATTGTAGGAGTAATAAAATTATGTATTTCAAAGATCTATGGTTAAGTGTATAGTTACAAATATAAAGGTTTAACTTATAGATTGTCTTCGTAGAAAAATAGCGTCTGCATTTGACCCATCAACCACCCAATGTCGCATACCGTTCTCCAGATCTGAGCCAAGATTTTCGCCAGGAGTACCTAGCTGAAGGATTATTCCGTTAATGTTTTAGGTTGACCCACCCAGACACAGGGAGAACATGCAAACTGCACCAAGAAGGTATCAAATGTTCTGGAATTGAACCATGGACCTTCTTGTTATGAGGTCAGAGCTAACCAGTATATGTCACTGAATTGTATTTACATGAGTTAGTTTAGTCAAATTAAAATGTAAAAGATGTAAAATAAAATATAATTGGATTTATACATGTTTGGAAAGCTACAAATCGATACAAAATATTATATACAGTAACATCTTTGTACATACGTCAAAATGAAAATGCCACACTATTTAAGTATAGATTTATTAAAGGGTCCATATGACGCTGTTTTCTGATCTCTGTTATAATGTTGTTTCCTCATCACAAACAGACCTGGAATTGTGTTTTGTTTCATTCACATGTTTAACACAGATCTTGTAAATTTTGGCTGTGTTCTCTGAAACGGAAAACACTCTGTTCCACCTTGTGATGTCATGTGGCAATACAGGAAGTGCTCCACTGTGTTTTTAAACTCCATACACATTTACTAAAAACATTTGTATAATTTCAGCCCTGGAACTTCCAATCTCTACTGAACAAAAGGTAAAAGGAGCTGTTAACTTGAAAACTACTGCTTCATGACATCACAAGGTGGAAATGTAGACAGACTAATAATAAAGGGTTTATTAAACATGTGTGAATGAAACAAAACACAACTCCAGTCTGTTTTTGATGAGGTAACAGCATTATAACATGGCTTAAAGCTCACACAAGTCAATTTTGCATAATACAGGACCTTTAAAAACCAAAAATCTGAAAATATCCTGAACAATATTGCATTCATGTCCACAGCTGTTGGAGGTCCGCTGGGAGGCAGAGGTGGCGGTAGAGGAAGCCCGGTCTGGTGCATCGTTGCTGGGTAAACAAACGAGAGGTCAGGGGGTCAGCGGAGGTTTTACGGTCCCCTGGGTGGGACTGTTCACACGTACCCCAGAACAGAGCGGCTTTTAGCCCCGTCCGGCCAGGCTTTCCAGGCTCTCTATCCTCCGCGACACATCGGCGAGTGGCTAAAGGTTAAGGAACAAAGTACAGGCTAATATGAAGGCGCTAGCATGGCCTTTTGAACCTAGCATCTGCTAAAAGGGGTTTATAAGGTACACCTCACATTAGCTTTAAGAAGAGAGCTATGGAAGCCCTGCAGGGACATGTCTGTGAGCCAGTGGAAACATGTTAGGTGCACTAGGTAACTTGCTGCTGGAAGGTGGGAATTGCTTTGCCTAGAATGTTCTACAGTATGGCGTTAAATGTGTCAATCCAAGCAAGTCGGTACCGAGTGTTGCTACGATACTACAATTTCAAACCTCGATTTCAATACTAAGGAATAGACTCGATACTGAATATTGATTCCAATATCACAAGGATAATAAAATCTGTGTAATTATTATATCTGTGCAATCCCTCAGTGTCCAGTAGGTTCCATAGTGGTCCATGGGCGTGTACTAGTCTATGTGTCTTACTTGTTCACATACAGCTCAAGATCATTTTAAAACTGTTCAGAAAAGATTCAGTCAGATTCTAGTGGCACCACCAGGCTAAGTTACAGGTCAGATCAGTGGAGATGCGACTCTGCTCACAGTAAAATACTTGTTTTAAAGTATTTTTGAGCAATATAAACCCATTCCAGGCAAAGCAATAACATTTCTATGGAGACAAGCAGGTGGAGGACACTCACGCAAAAGTTACATAGAGCAGCTTTGATGTTGAGGTTCAATTCAATAATACATTTTAATTATTATAGATTTAGTAATTTAATAATTGAGATTTTGAAAAATTGCAAAATGGGGAAAACAAGGATTATTATGAAACAAGTTTACTCTTGACTTTTTTACTTGCAAAACAGGGTTATTGTGCAACTGGACAATTGACACAATTGACTGTAAATGTAATTGAAGGCAGTTCAGCAATTTCTTAAAATAATAGGATATGACAAGAAGGCAAATGTAAAGACCTTCCCCATATCACCCAGTTATAGTTTATTTATACAACTGAAGTTTTTGAATTATGTCCAGCCAATAATAAAACTGGAGTGTATTGGAGAAACCATGGTAATTTGGAGGGTTTAATTCCATAAAGCTCTTTGAGGCAGTCGATATTTGGCCTGCAAAAAGTCTTGCATAAATACTTTTACTTTGTTCTTCCTCTTAAGATATCCAATACAAATTGACTCAAATTATTTCTCACCTTTTTGAGTAATACTTGTCTACAAAGATGCGAGAAATACTAAGGTTATCTCCATATCATTTCTCTCTAGTACATTGGCTTTTGCACACTTAAATGTTACAGTGATGACTATGGTCTTGTGTTGTGTGGTTTTTGGTGCAGCGGAGTGAAAGGATATTCTTGGAGGTGAGCTGCTGCAGAGCGGTCTGGGTCTGCTTCTGGAAGGCCAGACGTGCCTCACACTTACAGGGGTCTTCTATCACCTCCACCTTCACCTCTGAGGGAACAACAGCAGACAGTCAGGTAGGAGCATGCCCCATCTCTTTGGGGTCCTTTGCCATCCAAAGTTTATTCACACTGTAGGGAGGCATTTTGTGACATGACTGTGATGTGTCTTATTGGCTATGGTAGTTTTATCAAATTACCTGGAGTTGATAAAACTCAAACTTGCGCCCCCTACTGATGATACTGTTATGTGCAACATGTAACACAGATGGCATTTATTTTAGATTTTTTCAGTGCATCTAAAATAACCAGCACTGTCCAGCTCAAGCGAGGGCTCATCACCGGATTGGTGTGGCTGCCAAGAAAACACAGACTATCAACTGGGAGGAAGGACCCTACACCTTACCACACACTTGGAACTGTCCTGGAGAAAGTAGCAGACAGATGGAGGAGCGAGCTGTCCCTACAGTCTGACAAAAGTACAATGATGCACCTAGGTCCATTTCTGCAGTGCATTTCAAGTGTTTGACGAGGCACGTCTTGAGCATTCAGTCATGTTTGAGAAATCTTTATACTCCTGTTTTCAAGACATCATTGCTCCGATCCACCCCCGTTTCCACTGACAAGGTACACGGCCACCGCTCTGTACTTACTTAGTTCTCCAATTTTATTTTCTGTATCGATGATATACATAGGGTTTGGCAACATTGCATAGCCATTTTGGCACAAATTAAAAATAATCCGCTACTTGCTAGTGTGATGTACAGCTATCCTTTGGAGGGGCTAACAACTTCACAGCTCTTTGTTGTGATGACGTTTACGGTAATGTCACCTCCCATTGGGCACTGCAGTTTCCTAACGCGGAAGTCAGTTTCTTTTATTAAGTTGTTTTAGATCAATATTGTGATTTAAAATGTCCAAATTATAACATAATGATCCTTCAAGACACATCGCAGCAACATCACTGACAGCAGTAAGTTACCAAAACATCTGTGCAGCTGAAACAGCGGGTAAACAAACAATGTTTAGCAAAAAGAAACATCCAAAATTAAAAAAAAAAAAAAAAAAAGCTTTTTCATGAAACAAATGCAATTGCTGATAAGCCACAAAGAAGCAATATATCTACATTTCTCTTACATTACAGTGACTGTCCAACAGGTTCTCTTCACAGTGAAGAGCAGGTTGGTTGTGGTGTAGTGAAGCAGTGCTAGGTAAAGCAAAGAGTCCCCTATAGCACTCTGAAGCTAGCGTTAGCGTTAGGTTAGCAGCACACAGCCAGCATCCACTGGTCCTTACGTTTGAGTGAGCACGTTTTCTTGTCTGCGTTGAGGATAAAGCCCGTTCGGCACTTGCAGTAAAAGGAGGCGTTGCTGTTGACGCAAATGTGCTGGCAGTCGTGTCCCATGGCACAGGGGTCCACACCTAGAATACAGCGAGCGGATACAGGAGCTAGCCCCGAGCACAGCCCTGAGCACAGCTAGCTACAGGTGAAGCATGGTCAGAGAAACACATGGGGTAACACAAACATGAAGCTGGCGTTTCTCATGTTTGGGTCCTTTTGGACCAGCCCTCAACATTTAGCAGGGGCTGGGACTGGATTAGTTTACACCATACTATCATCTTAATCTAGGCTATAGTCACAGTATCTTGAATTCAGAATATGAATCTTGATTTGACTTTTGACAAGTTTGATTTATTCATTCTCTTATTAAACCAAAAGTGGTTAGGGCTTGTCCATGTCAGGATGGTCGGAGGGCTAACATTTGAATGTTTTTGAGAGTGTGTTTCCAAATGAAATCTACCCACTGGTCTTCACCACATCTCAGCCAAGCTGCTCTGCATGTTGGACACCACAGGTACGAAATATTATACAAGATATACATTTGAGACATTTAAATTTAAGCTCTTATTTATTAGGGATGCAACAATACTCAATGTAATGTCAAACTGCTCAATACGACCCTCTCAATACAATACACACATGTCACTGCTCCATGCAAGCACTTTTAATGTTCCACAGAAAACAACTCTACTCTATAAACGCCTCTCTCTGGTGTAAAGAATGAAATGTTATGTTTAATGACAAGAACCATAAAAATAATATAAATCAAAATTGTATATTACAATATATACAATATTGTGACCTTTGTATCGAGATGCGTATCAAGAAAACTGTACCGTTGCATCCCTATTATTTACTGAAACAAAACCACACTCTACTCTATAAACGCCTCTACTGGTGTAACGAATGAAATGTTATGTTTAATGACAAGAACCATAAAAATAATATAAATCAAAATTGTATATTACAATATATACAATATTGTGACCTTTGTATCGAGATGCGTATCAAGAAAACTGTACCGTTGCATCCCTATTATTTACTGAAACAAAACCACAAAAGCTACAGCGGTCTCCATTCATAACGGCACCATTGAAATTATTCTTACATTTGGATACATAACTTGAGACACTCCAAAACCAGATTCTAAAAAGGTATTCAGGAGGATCATGTCTTTACTTTCTCATCGGTGCCTATATGAGCGGCGTGCACTGTAAAAAGTTACACCGTCAGTTATACCACACATACTGGCTCAAAGCAGTCGCCATGGTGATGCTTTGTTTACAAAAGTCTCTCATATTCTTACACAGCTTAAGTACATTTCCAGCCCCACTATGACAGAGTTTGAGGTCAGCGGACCTCCAAACTTGCCGATGTTTTCTCAGAAGCTTTGGTGAGGGACATGTGTGGCCCATGTGTGTGAGGAGCACAGAGCAGGCAGTATGTTTACATCAAGAACTCACAATTAACATGGCCTATAGGGATTCTGTCACGTCTGGACCAGAGAATATTCTACTTCTGAGTCTGTCGGGTTATGTGGCCTTGGCAAAAACTATATAATCTTGTTGCAAAAAAGATTTAAAAAACAAATGTTGAACTTTAAGCGGAACTAGACACTAAATCCACTTTTATATGGTGCTTTAATAGCACCACGTACAGTTCCTAGTGATTTTTTTTACAATTTTAATGCAAACTGGGTCAATTTGCAGATCTCTAGTCAAAAACTGAGTGTGTGCTGTGTCCAGTGTGCTGCAATTTCAAGTACTATGTGACATCACAGGACTTCCCTGCTTAGAGCCTGGTGTTTCCAATTACAAACACCTCGCGGCAGGGTAGAGTTTAAGTGCGGATACCTGCTAGACCACACTGTCCTTATACCTCCAGACCCCGCCCCTGCTCCTCCCTCACCCTTTTCATTCGTCCTCCAGGTGCCTCCCAGTTTAGCAGCTCTGTTTGAAATGTGTTGGAGGAGTTTACTAAAGATAATCAGCATTTAAGTTTTGGAGTGTAGATTTAATTATGCTGGATGCCTTTTGGAGCTTTAAGAATTAATAGCCACTGTGAAAGGAACAAAATAACAAACTTCTTCTGTTTGGCAAAAGACAAAAGTGGGATGTGTATGGCTTTAGATATTGGTTTTCCTTAATTATAATTTTGGCCAAATGTGTTTTCATGTGCTAAAGCTAGCCCACTGAACTTGGAGTTTAGGTGAATAGGAGCCTGTGATCAATACTAATAATGTGTTCATGGTCCTGTTTTCAACAAAAAGGTGAGAATGACAAACTGAAAAACTGTTGGCTAATGCTAGCTAGCTTGTGACTAATTTAATGTGAGAGACTTGTTTAACAGTACAAAATCAGATTGCCAGATGGTCAGATTGTGTTAAAACAAAGCTCAGATTAAAGTTTAACAAGCCTCAGACAGAGAAGTGCCTACAGCAGCAAAGTATCAATATAATGCCCTTTTCTTGCATGTAAACATACTGGTTGTTAGCGAAGCTGTTGTGGCACGGCGTTCCTACCACACAGTGTCTCCCTGAACTTGGAGGTGAGCTTCTCGATGACTCCGTAGGTCTCTACATAGAACACATGATCCTCTAGCGGGATACTGGCCATCTGCTTGAGGGAGCTCATGTCTGCGCGGTCCACCCCCACGGCGTAGATCTCTATGCCTGACCCTCGCGCTGCCGCAGACACCTCCTCCACGTTGTCCTGGGGCCTCCCGTCCGTCACGATGATGGCCACCTTGGAGATCTTCCTGGCTTTGGGTCGGGCGCCAGACTCCTCGGTGAAGGCTTCGGTCATGGCGGACTTGATGGCCAGGCCAGTCATGGTTCCTGCGGCTAAGGGCTCAATACGGGAGATGGCTTTCTTCAGGTCCAGCTTGTTGAAGTGGTTTTTGAGCAGGAATTCTACTTTGACTGTGCTGGCGTAGTTGACCACAGCCACGCGCGTGCCCTCTGCACCCACGTCCAGGGTGTCCACCATGTCAGCCAGAAAGATCTTGACCTTCTCGAACTCAATGGGCCGGACGCTGCGGGAGCTGTCGATGATGAAGACAAGATCCAGAGGGCGGCTCCTGCACTCGGAGTCTGTCTCTGTGAGGGTCAGGAGAGGGTTAAAGGCAAGTCTCCATAGTTTGGTTCTCTCAAATTATAGTCCCATATCTAAACATGCCTAAAATAGTGTTGTCAAAATTTGATTGACTGAATATTAAAACATTTTCAATACTACGGAACAGATTTGATACTCTATACGGATCTGATACCGCTATAATAAAAAACATTGTTTCTTTAGACAACAGAATGTGATTTTTACTAGTCTATGTGGTCTTATACTTGCAGGTAACGATCATTCTAAAGCTATTCAGTAAAGGCTCATTTTTGTCCTGTGAATGTGACTTTTTTTAGTATCGATACCTGTTCAACTGAGTTTCTACTTTAAATACTAGTTTTAGTATCAAATTTTTGATACTTTTGACAACCCTAGTCTAAAATCTTGGAGAAAATTGTACATTTTAGACACTCTCCAGTCAGGAAATAGACCTTTTCATAGTGCTGAGTCTGCCCTTTTAAAGGGTTTTAATGGCCTGTTTTTAATAACAGATTCTGGTAGCTCTGCCATTTTAGTGCTTTTACCTGACTGCTGCTTCTGTCACACAACTTATTTCCATTGGCAGGTGTCAGTTCAAATCCTACCTGTCCTTCTGGGTGAGGCTGGGGGACTCCACCTCTTTATCCACCCTCCTGTGCTGTGGAGTCCCCCAGGGTTCAATCCTCAGGCCTGTCCTGTTCACACTCTACCTCCTCCCTTAGACAGTACATCAAATCAAGTGTTTGAATAATGTCACATTATTAGAACTGCTAATACATGACTTCCTCAGTGTGTGTGTGTTTGTGCTTTATATTTATATATATCAGATATGGTAAAAAAACAAAAAAAACAAAAAAAAACAAAAAGGGATTATCACATTATATCTTTATATGAAAAATGAATAAATGTAGAAAAAATATGTTGAAATAAATAATTGTAAAATTGTAATTGTAAATATATTCTAAAATAAATCTAAAAATAAATGTAGAAATGAATAAATTAATACAGAAATGTAAAAAAATAAGAATATTTTAGCTTTTTAATGTGCACAATATATGCACTAATGTGTAAATGTGTTTATTTAATTTATATTTTTATTCAAGATTTAATTTAATAGGTTCCAACATTTATTCTTGTATTTATTTCCAACTGTGTCATTTTTGGTCCTCCATACTCAGTATGCTTATTCTACTACAATATATCATCTACATTTTACATTTACTACTTTTAGTCCACTTTGTTGAAATGACTTTTAGTAAAAACAAGAGGCCCTATGTAGTGTCTACTCATCTATCCTGACTTTGACCCCACCTACTTCCCCTTAACATATGTGAAAGTGCACACAGACAGAGAGAGGGTGGGGAGATACTGGGACACAGGACACATATTGGACATTCTCATGATCCTTTCTTCTCATGTCCTCAAATGAAAGGATAAAGACAGGACATGTCCACAGGCGGAGACAGTTAGACCCTGCAAAAACATCACATCTGCACAAGCTCAAATGACTTCAGAATCCAGAGCTGAGTAGTTTGGCCCAGTTTAGCAATGGAAGTATATAGAATATCTAAACTAGTCCAAACTACTTAGTGAGATGAAGATTTTGGATTCAAGTCATTTAACTGATGTAGACACGTCCCGATTTTGCAGTGTGAACATAGCGTAATATGGTACATTTACTTAAACTGTAAAATGTCACACGTCACCCTAATATAATGTACTTTCATGTAGACTAATATTCAATAAATAAATGTGATAATACACCACATACAGACTGAACCTGATCATCCCACAGAAACGATACATGTTTTCAATGGCTTTTAAATGAATAGATACATAGATACTTTATTAATCCCGAGGGTAATTCAAGATACATAAGTTTAATGCTCTACTGTGCAACATATCAGGAAAAGCAATAACAGATCTATGGAGACAAGAAGTCACCTAGTGCACCTTTAACTATGAAGGCTAATGTCATATTTTTGCTGACTAAAACTACATACATTTTTGCCGACTATATTTTTGACAAATAATAACATAAACAAACGAATGGAGACTAGATACAGGTTCCACTTTTCTTTTGTGTTAAAATAAAAATATATGTGATGTTATGAATCAACTTTTTGGAGCTTTCTACCATGTTATAACAGTGTTCCCTCATCAAAAACACGTCTGAAGAGGTTTTATATGTCATCCATGCATGTTTGAGTAATCTAGTGATCTCTCTCGGGCCCTATTCAAACCCTCCTTACAGCTAGCAGTATGATCTTATCCAAATCTCTGCCCCCAAGCCTGCGTCACCCATGCTCCTGCACAGCAATTTTCTATAAATCTACAAAAACATGATACAAATTGTGCTGAGAGCAAAGGGAGGGGGGACCCAGAGCATCAAAAACGAAAGTGAAACTTATTACACATGTTAATATGTTGTTTTTGGCGAATATAGCATTTTCAAAACAATAAAAGGTAGCATGGTGATCTAAATATGTAATTAATATGTTAGCAAGGAATACCCCATAGAAGTGTAATACCCCCTCTTTAACTAAAACTAATAATCATTTTGGTGGAAAGATTAAAACAAACTTTAAATCTCTTGCTAACGTGAACACTGCGCTCATCTCAAAACGTGAGTCACAACATATGGCTTGTTTTGTGTGCACAAGCTAAAGTTTTTGTAGGGAGTTGGAACAAACCTGACTGGTAATGCATGTTCTACCTGTCTCCACTGGGCTGCTGGTGGTGCTGAGCCCGCTTTGGGTACTGACCGGTAGAGTCACGGGCGCAGAGGTCACCGGGACTGTGCTGGTTGTCGCTGCGGGGGTGGTGGAGGGCGCTGGAGAGGTGGTGGTGGGCCTGGGAGTTGTGGTAGTAGTCGTAGCCAGGGTGGTAGTAGTCGTAGCCAGGGGGGTAGTAGTCGTAGCCAGGGGGGGAGTCGCCAGGGTGGTAGTAGTCGTAGCCAGGGTGGTAGTCATAGTAGTAGTTGGTAGAGTAGTTGTAGTGGCCAAAGTGGTGGTCATGGGCGTAGTGGTAGGGGGCGTGGTGGGAGGTACAGTGGGCGGAGTCCGGACCACAGGCGGAGTCGGGACGGTGGGGCTAGCTTTA
>JACM01043594.1:0-15985 GCA_000787095.1 Periophthalmodon schlosseri
ATTATTATTATTATTATTATGTGCTTCTAAAACAGAACATTTTATGAAACCAAATTATTTTGTTATTTTTATTTTTTATCCCTACTTCCCTTCAGTAAATGTTGTTCCACAATCGATATTTTGAATTAAATAGATCTCATATAACATACCTTGTCGCACCTGTCCTTATTTTATATTCATTTTATTTGTAACTTCATTTATAGTTAACGTTTTTCCTTGTTCCTTTCTGTTGTTTCAGAACGCAGATGACTTGCTAGTAGCATCAGCCGAATGTCCCAGTGATGATGAGGACTTGGAGGAGTGTGAGCCTGGAAATGGTGAGTCTGCTTCGGCCCTTCTCTGGTCACGAACAAAAAAATTTAAAATAATAATAGTTTCAAAAAACCCAGTTCAATTTTATGTGACTGAAACCCCTTTACTGCAGCTCTGGTTGGACAGTTGTATACCCCAAAATTCACTTAAGCTAACTAACATAATTTTTCAAGCACTTTTCAAGTAACCATTAACTTTTTTTTGTTTATTCAAATATTGTGTTATGTAGCTAATCCCTTTTTCCCATTATCAGTATGGAAAAAGCTAGCCAACAGTTTGCGGCTTGTAGCTCTACTTCTGGCAGTGTGAACATGGTGTGAAGTGATGTGCTAACACCAGAGGTCAGAGGTCAAATGTTGTATTCCCTTTTGTGGTATAAGGTCTAAACCAAGACCAAACCGCCTGGAAACTGTCAAGAACCACATTCAGTACACCAACGTACCCTTACTTAAGTTAAGGGAACAGATGTTATACTCTACCAGCAATATAAGTTTGATGTTGTAATTATAAGGGTATTGTATCATGCATTATTCAAGCTCTCTGAACAACTTTTTGTACAGCTTAGTATTTTTATTTCATGTTAAAACTTAGATATTTGTTTTGGAAAATGTTATATTATTTATAATATATTATATTTAACCAGGTGAAAAACCCATTGAGATCTAAATTTCTTTTTTTTTCTTTTAACTTAACATTAAAAGTCAGATGTTCAATCTAGACCAAGGGTCGGCAACCTTTAACACCTAAAGAGGCATTTGGACCCGGTTTTCCACGGAAAAAAAACACGGGGAGCCGCAAATACTTTTTGACATCTAAAATGAAGATAACACTGTATATACTGTTTTTTGTTTTTTGTTTACCTTTACGCTTCGTATAAAAAGTTATAGTGTGTTGCTTCTGAAATCCATGAAGTTCTACAGCGACTTCTGCTCCTGAACCTCTGTGCACAGCGTCTGTAAATCGGGGCTGTATCTTTACACAGGACTATAAGCTGTCGTCTGTGAGGCGTGAGCAGTGTTTGTTTTTAACATAGTTCCGCGAGTGTGACATTTTGAGTGTCGAAAAATAATAAAATAACATTTTACTTTAATATTTCAGGATCACAATAATCTTCCAATTTAGAACTACAATTTGAGAAAAGAACTAACACAAATAAAATAAACGTCAATTAAATACTTATAACTTATTTTCCCAAGCCACGCGGAGCCGCAGTATAAGGATGAAGCCACGGGTGGCCGACCCCTGGTCTAGACAGTTACTCTTGCATTTTACTTACTTAATTTCTTCAACCACTACTTTTTAATTTACTTGAGTATGTGTTTCATTCACGCATGTTTAACACACAAACTCTGTTTATTTAGGCTGAGTTCTTCTCTCAACAAAAAACACTCTGTTCCACCTTGTGATGTCATATGGTAATACGAAAGTTCTCCACTGCGTTTTTAAACTCCATACACCGTCACTAGAATCATTTGGATAATTTCAGCCCTCGAAGTGCTAATCTCTAAAGGCAGCTGTTAACTTGAAAACCATTTCATGACATCACAAGGTTGGACAGAGTATTTTGAGCTTTGGAAATGTAAACAGCCTAATAATGCAGGTTTACTCAAACATGTGTGAATGTGAACAAAACACAATTCCGGGTATGTATTTGAGGAGGTAACGGCATTATGACATGGCTTAAAGCTGGCAAGAGTCAATTTTGCGTAATATAGGACCTTTTAATAGAGATTGCACCTATTCAACCCAGCTGAATGAAAAATAATCATAATTCTTTGTTGAATCCTTCTGCAATTTTCCTGTGCAATAAGGCTTATAGAACCTATACATGGAATCCACTTACTGTACATTATTTGCTGTAAGAATGCCATCTACCTATACCGGCAAGGAGCTTAGGAGACCGAAATAGAGACCCAATCCTGCTGCTTATCGTAAATAAACTGTAGAAATATAAGAGTTTTTCAAATGCAATTCCATGGCTTACTACTATCCTGGGAGGTTGAGCACTGCTATGCCCACACAAACATATACGGCAGAGAGCGAGGCAGGAGATTGTGGACTCACCTTGCAAGACAGAAACTCGTAGGAAGAAAACGAACAACAAACTCGGCTCCTATCTCGGCGTTCCAGAGAATTCCAGGGAGACAGTAGTGGACAGGGAGAGTGGGATAAGGCAGAGGAGAAAGAAGACGAGAATGAAGAAATAGTACTGTCTAGTAAGAGTGTTGGCTCTCCATCACTGGTTAAAGCTAACATAAGAATTACAACATGAGATAGCTTTTTTGTCAGTGTGAGGTGGCAAGGCATTATCATTCAAGATGTGTTCAAGAATTAAAGGCACTGTACCAGATTTTTACTGTCTGAAAAACAGAACTAGCTCATTTTAAATGGTTTGCACTGGTCCAAAGCTATTCCTCACTTACCTTATGCATTCCAAGCATCCTAAATATTCACTGCGATAAGTTTATAAGCACTTTTCACAATTTTTCACAACTACAATAAAACGTTTTTTGGTTTTTTTTTTATTACATGTACAAAAGATTTATTTTGCCCTCAAGAATTGATTATACAATATATCTGTACTGAGGTAAGACAAATTTTAGAATATATTTTTTTAGAAATAGAAACGAAAAATCAGTCTCTTGCAAGTCTATAACTAATAACTGGACCATGTGACCAAAACTATATTAAAAAAACCACCATGCGCTTTTCTCTCTTGTGGCCTCGTTTGTTAATCAGAGCTCCAGAACATGCTTTCTGCGGACTGTTGTGCCACGTTAGGTTAAGGTAGAAGAGCGTTTGGACCCGGCACACCCACACCCGCTTTACTTCTCCTCAGTGAGTTATCTGACCCGCCCGCAACCGCGGACCGCATCACTATTACGTAGGCTTTTCTATCTTTATTCGTTTATGCATGTAACAACGCGAATATGAGTTTCAAAAAATAAAAAGTGACTAAAAGCATGGGCTCTGTAGAACATGTTCAGGGGCTCTAAACGTTTCCCACAGCCTTTGATTTCTCACTATATGCTGGTAAAGACTGGCCGCATTCAACCTAACAAAGAGCGCTCGCTGGTCACCTCGCTGCTGTCCCCAGCTCCTCTCCTGCTCTGGGTCAGTACCATAGGTCATACATAGTAGTACTGCTCGGGTCACGGGTTTTGGACTCATTTGAAATGCACTTACAGGAAACAGTGCAGAATCTTTGGAACTAAAGGAGCCTGCATGTAGTCTATGATCTGTGACTTGTTTTTTCCACTGGTGCATCACTTTTATACTCTTCTATACGATTTGTCTAACTGTAGGTGACAAAGGCCGAAAGCCTATTAAGTAAGCAGGCTATTAACGCATGCAACATCTGCATTACAAACTACAAATTAGTAAATCCACACTATTTACAGTCACAGGACTCCTCTCTTGTCTTTGACAGTTGTGAAAACCACTTATAAAGTCATCAGGGTGAATAATTAGGATGTTCGGAATGCATAAGGTAAGCGAGGAATAACAGCAAACTGTTTAAAATTAACTAGTTCTGTTTCAAATATTTTTAAGATGGTATAAATCAGGTATAGCGCCTTTAATAATTCCAAACTAAGCAATATAGGGCAGATTTTGCTGCAAGTTAGACCTCTCATTGCAATTCCTGTCACATTTTTGAGTATTCCAACTTGCAGAGCAAAGTGGAGATTTTGCACTGGAGAAGGTGGAGACAGGAGGAGGTGATTTTGGGGAGAGTGAACATTCCCGTTCCGTCTATCCCCGTAGACTAATTAAACTTTGACTCCATTAGGAAGCTTAATTACATCAGCCAATTAGAGGCAAGCGCGGGCCCATCCAGCGCTCGTAATGAGAAGTGGGGGCGACCTGGATTAGAACATGGAATACGTGCAGAGGACTGAGAAGTGTGCAGTGGCCAAATATAAGTGCATTTACATATGAGAAGTCTAGGTATAGAACTGATAAGATAGGATATCAAAAGCATGGTTACTATGTTCATATCAGACAGGTGGGTTTGACTGAATTCAGTCTATTTTTGTATTACCCAAAATTCAAACAGCAGTCATTTCGTGAGCTTCACAAAGTTTATTTAACTAACAAAAAACGTTACAACTTAAACAGGGAAAAGGCAGAACGCCATGACAATTATTTGAATCTGAAGCGTTACAACAGCGGAAAAAGCCAAAAAATCTAATTTTTGTTACATCCAGTTTAGAGAAAAGCACAGGCATCTTCTGTTAGAGAAATTCAATTTCTGTGGTATGAGGGAACTCACAGCCAGCTCAGTTCTTGTTATCTTAGGCTGCATTATCAGAGGTATAATACTCCCTACAATGGAAGCATAATCAGACTGGACTGTAGTAGACTGAATGGACAACACTATCACAATGTCTTGAGGGTTCATGTCTCCGGGTGTCCTACGATGGTAAATAAACTTCTCTTGTGTTAGAACAGCGTCATGCTTCTTCTCTTCAACTCTCGGGCTACTACAATTTATTCTGCATCATCTTCCTTGTGCACAAATGCACAAAGACCTTACTGATGGCAAAAGGTGGGGATAGGCTTAAAAAATTAAACCAAAGAGAAGCCTTCTGGATTCATAAATTAAGAACATGTGAACATCCTGGTCTAAATGAGGACTTTGATTTGTCTTATTTTTTATAAATGTCTATATTTTCTCTATTATTATTATCATCATGTATATTTTTGGTTACTCTTTTTTATTCTGTCACACCTGTCTTGTCTGTCTGCAATTAACATTAGTCCTTGCCATTGGCCCATGCTACAGCTCTTATGATTCTAGCTAAGCCCTGTCCCTGCCTTCTGTTGGGGTCGCCATGTTTGTTTTGGTTTGTTTGGTTGGCTGCCGAACAAACCTCAATCCTGCTCTGTGATTGGTCCACCCGCCGCTGGGCGAATTTGAACCTTACAGCAGGGATTCTCGTGAGTTTGTGAACTCACAAATACCGCAAGAATCCATCTTGCTGTGCAAAGTTATATCTGGTTTGTTATTGCTAATAAAGTGAATTGATCACAGACAAATGGATTTTAATTTGCTTTGGTGACATACTTTGAATGTATGGAAAAAGACTTTTTGCTTAGCATTATTAACACTCCTGTTTACAGTTAACTCATGCTGAAAAACTAGTTCAGTCGATATAGCATTTGCCCATTCACCAGAAGGTTGTCAGAAATTAGGCTTGAATTACATTTATGTAAAAAAAAAAAAAAGCTAAAATATAAAGAAATTAACATTTCGATCTCCTCTTCTGTGCATAATCCTTCGTGCGACCCTGCTCATACACTTCTCATTCTCAGGATGTGGTCGGTGCTATACCGCTTTTTACCCCAACGAGATCAGAGCCACGAGCGAGCTGCATGTTCCTCAATAATTCATCACAGGACCTTCTCTATAGAGACGACCTGCAAATGTTCTTCAAAGCTGGGGAAAGCAGAGAGAGATGTGGGCCTATGGATGACAGATGACCCAGGCTTCTCAGAGCAATGGCATACAACTGCTACAAGAGTTAGCATTACGGGGGGGTCAAGGTGGCTAGCGCTCTGCATGCTAAATTATACATGTGCTGATTAACAATGAGGTGATGGCAAGATTTCTACTTAGGGTATGATATTATTATATTATCGCAAGCAACATCAAACGATTATCTCCAAACATCAAAAATGCAAAGTACAAAGCAGAGGTCCAAGAAATTATTCAAGAAAAGTGAAAAAACTACTACTAAGAGTAATTGTAACAGTGACTGCCTAGACGTAACGTCTGATTATAACAAAGTTAATGTAAAAACAGAATGGCAAAACATTAAATAATGCACAAAATGTGGTGTTTTCAAAGGACATACTACTGTTACACTGTCAAATAAGTAGAGGTAAAAGTATGGTGTCTGAAAACCACTGAAAGAAGTACTTTTTTTATTAAAAAGTTACTTGAATAAATGTAACTGCCCAGCATTCTTTAAATGTGCACTATGTAACTTTTCTGGTAGAGGTTTTGGCTCCTGCTTGTTTCCATGGAAAAGGTATTGCTTTGCCTGGAATGTTCCACAGTATGTCATTACATGTTTGTCTTGCATTTATTCAGTCATAAGTGTATCTTGAAACATGTGTTCTTACTGTGAGCTTCTCCACAGATTTGACCTGTAACTTAGCCTAGTGTCCTTACCTGCTCTCTGAGATAGATAAATTTACATTCCGTGCACATCCCCATTGGAGACAAGCAGATTGAGGATAATCCACCAGAAAAGTAACATAGCCATGAAATGCTAGCTAACACAATATTGTCTACGCTACATCAGCAACTTTTATAATATTTTGTCAGATGAAAATATTGCCGGTTCCCTCTTTGGATGAGATATAAAGCCGGTACAATTGTAGCCATCAATAGCAAAAGTTTGAGTGATTTATCTTCCACTGTTCTAAAACTTTTGCAAAAGAAAAATTCTCAGCTCACAGCAACACATCTGTAGCCAGAATGAGGACACCTTGAATTCTCCCAACTTTGCTTTCACCTAAACATTCCCTATATTTTGACTGAATACATGTGTTTAGACGTTTCAAAGCCTTTTTATGTCTGTTTCTCTAGCTTCGTATTTTTCTTATTGTGCAAGCAAGTCAGTCCGACATTATGAAGGCACGCGTCGGTGAATTTTTCATCTGGCGGCTAATCAAAGCTGAATCGCAGAACGCTCCCAAGTCCAAACAACCTTTTTGCACTAAATATTTCAAATAGACGTGGGCAAAGCAACGTGACAGGCACTGAAATGATGTTTGCGAGGCGCTAACCATAGAGTAAATACACACACGTTGTACAGGTCTTCCAAATGCACTTTAGGATAGAGAAAAATATTACGTTAGCATGTCTTCGCCACTTGGCTGTCAAGTTGAGAAATTGAATAGGAGTCAAATATTTTTGCTTTGAATAGACTTGGTGCACTTTTAAGATTATATTTCTCAGCTATTTGAAGGATTTTGTTGATCATGTTTGAGTTCTGAATTTCATGGTACGAAAATAAAAAATATTGACGTAATAACGCAATTTTGGAAGTTCAAAATATCTTGTCTGGTCACTCTGTTGGTGGGTCAAGCAAGCAAGATACTTGAATTTTTAGTTAAATGCTATTGGCAGTAAGCAGTGGGCCAACAGCCTTTTTTGTGCAGCTGATAGATCTCAACCTCAGACATGATCTATATTTATCAGGGAATCTAAATACATTTGCAGCCACTCTTATTTCTTGCATGTTTTTTGGTCATCTGTCTTTTTGCGGATACTTTTTTGAGCAAAAAACGTGGACAGCTATTGTAATGTGTGACGTATCCTCTGCTATGTTTTTTCTGGGCCTAATTTTCTTGAGGGTCATATTATGCATCTCTACCATGGATCTATTACAAAATCTCTACACTGTGCCTGTCTTTCTCAGCAACTTTACTAACATAATAACCAATACGAAAAGTGTCCACAAAAAGAAGAAAATCAAGATAATAATTAGTCCGTGTGTGGATGTATGTTGTAAAAGTGTAATTTCAGGAAACTAGTCTTAATACATACAGTAGCATGTTGGCGTTAACACAAAAGATTACGGCTTTGTCGTGTGCAAATGTTCACCATCTTCTAACATCTTTATATGAAGCCGATCTCCAGCCACTGTTTGTTTGTGAATGAACAGCTATGCGGTGCTGTGCTCTGATTGGTTCGCGGTCAAAATCTACGGCGTACTATTGGTTCACAGTCATGGCATCTGCCTGAAAAATTGAGAAGATAAAAGTGGGAATTTTGTGAAAATGTGCAAGAATCTCGAATGGCGACAAATCAGGTCTTGTTGAGTAAATATACTATGTTGAATTCTGTGTCCTCCCTTGATGGAGACTTATGTTTTCACAAAGGAAAGCAGATAGATGCTCTCAGCCCACTGCTTGCAAGGTGTATGCTAGGCTTATCTGTTTCATTGTATCAGAAAAGATACTAACACTAGGTATGGATTGGCAAAATTGACAAAAATCTCATTTTTTTTCTTTTTTTTTTTTTCTCAATATGCTATTCATACAATATTTGAATGTGTTAAATTGTGTCTGTAAAATGTCTTGGTTGAGGTTCACTTATTTCACAAAATGAATGAACTGTAAAATTTACCACAAAACTGCAGAAATATCACATATCCTTCTTTGAAGTATTACACTAGAAGACTCTTTTTGAGGTTATTTTTAACAGTTGAAATTATAAACAATATACTTCATATTTTAATTTTTGGTATCTTCAAAACATTTTTTTTAATACTTCCCACCTCTAACTGCAGCTAAAATAATTGAGTACCGTAAATTTCGGACTATAGAGCACACCTGAATATAAGCCACACCAGCTAAATTTTAAGAGAAAATAAATTGTGTACATATATAAGCCGCACCTGAATATAAGCCGCAGGTTTTCATGTTGTAACATGAGATATTTACACAGAAAGACGGTACACGGAAGACACCCTTTTTTTAAAACTGTGCCTGAAAATCAGCAGTACGGCACCAACACGCGATCAACACGGGATGAACATATCTGCATGTTTAGAAAATAAAACAGCACCAACACAGGCCATCTGTTTTTATTTCCTCTGAAAGCTTCTGTCATCTTTTTACATTGACTAAGCTCTTCCCGCTGCCGCCTCCAACGTTGCACCATAGATTCATTGATGCCAAGTTTACGTGCAGTGGCTCTATTTCCTTCTTTGATGCCAGATCCATTGTCTTTAACTTATAAGGTGCATCATTTGCATTTCTTTGTGTGTTTTCCATGATGAGAGTGTGGCATGATGCGCAAAATGACAGTTCAAAATCAAAACTAGTGTATTCTTCAGCGCATAATCTTTCCTCACATCTGTCTCACTTTTGCATTTACAGGTAGAGAGTGCCTCTGGTGGCTGTTAGCCAGTAAAAATCTATAAATTAGCCGCACCGTTGTATAGGCCGCAGGGTTCAAAGCGTGGGAAAAAAGTCGCATCTTAGAGTCCGAAATTTACTGTAAAATGTCATAGGCCTATAAGAATGTCTGGTGTTCAACGTGATGACTACCTTTAAAAAGCCTGTACCAGAAACATGGCTGAAAAACATATTTCAAAATGACCTGTTAGCCTCGCCCACTTAATCCCTTCTCTCACTTTGATGTCAAACCATGACAGTGAAATCACTGTCTGGGATACTCAAAGGCCTTTTTCCCATGTTACTCTCATCCCACCAAAGTCTCTGATTGGGTAAAATTGTCTGTACTTGGCAATTGCTTCATTAAAGTTCTCATCCAAAACAAAAAGCCTTTCAAATACAGGGGTGTTTCTAGAGAGAAGCCAGGGGAGGCTACCCCACTCATGTATAATTCTTATTATTTGTTGTATGATAAAAATGTCTTGCAAAGTATCTTGTTTATTGTTTTTATTTTTTATGCATTTATTTACTGTCAAGAAAGTGGCCTTCGTTTTAATAAAGATATCACTTTCACCGCACAGAAAATCCAACTTTCTCCACATCCAAGTGCTACAAATGCTTGTGTATCCTGCATTTGACTCTACCCCTGTGGTTCTTGATAGTTTCCAACCTGTACCTCTTACCGGCGCCTGTCCCGTTAGCCTGGGGTGCTAACTGTCCAATCAGAGCCGCACACAGAGGGAGAGGGGGGCCCAGTCACAGCCACGGGCACAGCCAATTGGAGCTGCTGATTGGTCTAAAGTGCAGAGCTGTGCAGTGGATAGAGGTCAAGGAACAGGAAATGAAAAGACGGCGGGGCTGATAAACACACTGCCTGGGTGTGGGAGAGCTGTGGTTCATTTTCGCTGGGGACAAACAAGTAGTCATAGCAGAGTGGTTAGATTTGTGTGTTAGTAAGGAGATTGTGGGTTGATCCCTGGCCAAGGATAACATACTAATGCATTCAGGTCTTCAGCTAGTCTGCATATTATCTCAATCATAATCGTAATAGGTGTTTTGTGATTCAAAAACTGTGGCTTTTAGTAACTTTTAGGTTATGGTCATTTTAATAAACCATTAGAGCTACAGGGCATTTATCATTGTACACATTAACAGTGGCTGTGTTTACATGGGCACAAAAATGAAATTATTATCAGATTTCTGGAGTGGTCAGGTTTTTAAAACGGCATGCAAACTGCAAAATCTGATGTGACAAGCCATGACCACAACCCTTACTCCTAACCCTTTAATTAAGTAGTTACTAAGCCTGAATCATTCTTAATAAACTATTTGTTGATTATGAATTAAGTCTTTCTTCATGCTTTAATGAGGCTGTAAAGTGTTACCAAATATTTAAACACTGGTTTTCTTCACTGTTCTGTACATTACCTCTATAGAAGACACTTGAGATTAGCATTGCAACCGATTCAAGAAAAAGTATCGGTCACATGGGCGAAATAAGCCCCATATATTCTCAGCGCGGCACATTGTAAACAGAGGTAAGCCCTGTGTAATGAGTGGGCTGTACACCAGGAGCAGGTAGAAAGCTTGAAATTGCATTCGCAGCATCTCACGCACAGACAGATGGCAAAGCCCAGATAGTTCCTCCTTATCCCACATTCTTAGCTGCGCATGGAGTCTACTGCGTTTGCAACTATCTCAGGACTTATTTCACAATATTAAACCAGATTTTTACCAGACTAAACTCTGTGTGCCAACTGTCCCTGTTACTCAAAAGGGCCACCGCTCGCCTGTCCTCTCAGCCAAGGTGAACCGCAGCCCTCCAACACAGACAGCAGCTTAAAATGGAGAAAAATTACCTAGCGATTGCCATAGAAACTAGCCCATTCCTGCAAAGCTATTGAAATGACAAGTAATTCCAGCTGAAGTACTTTTTTCCCTTACAGCTTTCACACTCTCATTCCAAAGACGTATTTTATTCAACTGTGTCTAATGTTTGATGGCTCTGTATTCAGCGTCTCTTACAAAGTCTGTTCTCTGGGTGCTGAACATTAATAACACCGTCCCTTTAAATAGCTGACCTCTACGCCAAGGTCTCACTGATTAACCTCATCAAACCAATCAAAGTGCCAAAGACATGATTTTATGCTGTATATGTTATATTGCCTTTTCCTGATGAATAGTAAACACTTTTCCACTTGGTGCTATGGTAAAGGTTGGGTCAGTATGACATGAAGACGTACTGTTGGTCAGGGTAATCATGGGTTTCAGCTTCCTGTTATATGGTGCCATTTTGAGGATGTTTGACCATTCAAATGATATATTTGTTTTCAATTGTTAATTGCTATGGCAACTGTTAACTTTTCATCATCATGAAACCCATGGATTAAAATTTTAGCTTCAAGTAAAGTGGACTGAAGTGTAATCCTGTCTCTCATTAGTGCCCAGTCATGTTCAATCAAATAATAGTAGTACTGGTAAAAAAAAGATGCAGCCTTCACAGCTCATATAATAGTCCACTCTAGACTGTTAGCATTAGCCTGCTACAACAGAGTTTATTGTTCCCCTGACAACTGACCTCATGTTGCATCATGTTGCATGTCATACTGACTTAACCTCTACCATTGTGCTGAAGTGTAAACAGTCCCATTGTTCTTAACACTATCTGAACCAAGTTCAGACATGCTAACATGTGTTCTATATCCTGCATAACTGTCTTAACTTGCACTAACTCTTTACCCCCTAATGACATCTGATGTCATTTGAACTGTTCATAATTTTGTATATGCTCAAATTGGTTGAAATGTTTACTAAAGGAAATCAGGGCATGTATTTTCCAAGATGCTAACGCTTTGAGCTAATGGGATTGTTTTACATTAAAATGTAATGGGGGGACAAACATGCCACAACAGTGAGGAGAGGGTGTTATATAAGGGGGGGAGTTGTTTATCCAAGAACAATCTTACACAGCTTTCTTTTTTGTAATTTTTTTTTTCATGCAAAAATCATGCGGCCAATTTGTTGATGTAAGTGACCTGAACCTCGTGGTTTGCTATCTTATTTAAACAGCACAATGATGTGAGTGCTAGGGTAGTCAGCACAGGCAAGTTAGACATTGAACTGTTTAGATAAATGCTTTTTGTATCTTATGATTATGTATTAAAATAACTAACCTGTAGATTAGGGGATAGAATAGTCAGAGGTACTGCTTAGACTAGCATTGACATTTTGTTTAACCCTAATTTAAATAGAGAAGTGTAACTAACCTGAAGTTTTAGTGCTGTTCTAATACTGGAGTTCTTTAACCTTAAACCTGTGAGATGTTCTAAACAAGATTGGTTTCTAACATTCTTTTCCCTTGTCTGTTTCTTGTCCTAGGAGGTGAATTAGTGTTGCCCATAATAACCGTGGACTCCCTAGACCCCCCCTCCATCGCCACTCGCTACCCAGTTATCCCCCCGCCCCCCACCACCTACCGCCCCTTCCTCACGCTGCTCGAAACCACCAAAGAGTCCCTCCCCATACCCAACGGTCGGCCCCCTTGTCCCATGGACCAGGAGGACTGCGAGGAGCCCATGGAGGTCTCAGCGTACGGCTCGGGGGAGATGACCGAGTCGGATGACGAAGATTATTACAAAAACGCCATGGTCACTGACAGGACGGTCCTCCCCCCACCACCTGCCGCTGAGGGGGGCGTGGTCGTGCAGAACCCTCGCGATCGCCACTTCTCCCGTCTGCCCAATTCCAAAATCCCACCCCAGGCTTCTACCCCGACCGCCCCGCCCGACCAGCTAAGCCCACGTCTCAAACCCAACAATAACATCCCCGCGGGTAAAATGAACACCCGCGATCAGGTTCTGTTACCCCCGACACACCCTTCATCCGATCCCGGGAATCGTAGAATCCCGGGAATCACTCACCCCCCGAATTTCCCCCATGTGCCCACTCCAGATCCAACATCTCCGGAAAGAGGCCTGCCGGGAGCCGTGGAGGTCCAGCAGTCAAGCAGCACAACGGGTATGGTGGTCGGGATCGTAGCGGCTGCCGCATTGTGCATCCTCATCTTGCTCTACGCCATGTACAAGTATCGCAACCGGGATGAGGGCTCCTACCAGGTGGACCAGAGTCGCAACTACATCAGCAATTCAGCCACGCAGAGCAACGGGACGCTTGTCAAGGAGAAACAGCCCAGCACTGCCAAAGCGGTCACTAAGAACAAGAAGAATAAGGATAAGGAGTACTACGTGTGAGGAGGGAGCATAGCAGACGCAACTGGAGAGGGGAGGAGAAGAGAGAGAGACATTCAAACCATTTCAGAAATCAGTATTGCCAGTACTGTAATTCAACCGGAGATCTAATCAATATTCGTAGGCAAGAAATGGCAAATCTGAAAGGAAAATTTTGAATTGTGGGACTCATAAGGAACTTTGGTTTAGTAGGATTTGACAGTAAAATTGGGTTGACTGAGAAATTTTCTCACTTAGTTATAGAAAATGGCTGCTCACAAACCTTGTAAATCATGATACGAACAGTTACATTTTTAGCATGTTTTTACAATGTTGCAATGACAAGTATTATATTAATATCAATCAATTCAATTAAAAAGCCATTTTAAATTCAGAGCTTGGCCATCCAAATTTAAGCTTTTTTCAAGCCATTTACCAGAACCAATTTTAACTTTTTACATTCAAAATGACATGTTTTTGTCATCAATGGTGCACATAGAACTGTAGATTTGTTAGGTCATTTTTTTGAGCTAGGGCTGCACGATTTTGGTAAAAAATAAATAAATAAAGTGTTTTGATTTGCAGTATATCTTTAAAAAGTTGGATTCTGTTCAGAGTGCACATTCTAAACTTCAGGAGCATCTACATTTGAAAGAAGACTTAAATCTGAACTGATAAACTAATCCTAGAATCCCATGATATTCAGAACATGTTTGCAGACGTCTAAACTACCGGTAGGTTACCAGATTTGCAGAGGACATTCTGTTATCGTATTAATAATTTGAGCCATTGTGATTTGATAATTGATCCTCAGCTCAAAATTGTAATTTCAATTCAATGTGATATATTGTGCAGCCCTAGCGTGTTCCACCCTTAGCTAAAATAGAACTGAAAAATATTACAATTATTATACCCGAACCATGCTGTGCCAACAACTCTAAGTACTGTATGCAGAAAGTTATTAATAACTCAAGTACTATAAGGCACCATTGTCAGTATTCTAAAATGAAAAACAACATATTTGAAAGTAGGTGAGTTACCAGCTTGACGTCTTTGTGAAAAATCCATATACTGCCAATCTCCAGATACACTCCTTACTTGTCTCTCCTCGCCTTGTACTCTCCTCCTCTCATCTCCGGTGCTCTGCTGCAACCCAAGAACTCTACCACGTTTCAAGCATGTAGTATTCATTTACGGGAAAACTTTTAATTTTTTTCTTTCTGTGGAGTTTTTTGGGGAAAAAATAAAGACGATCGATCATAACAACCTTAAACGTAGCAACTTATGTGACACAACAAACTCCGGTACCACGGATGCTAACGTTAGCCGCCAAAAAAACTGAGGCCAAAATATCGACCCCTTTCTCTCTCTCTTCGTTCCAGCAAGATACGTGTCATGTGATTCTGGGGCTCCAATGGGGATTGTCTTAAAAGTACTACTAATCCACCTGACAAACATACAAAACCTCCAGCAGACTTGTTCTATATAAGTATAAATATATGTATAGACGTTACAGAAATCTATGGACCTATAATTCTGAGCGTGGAGTCGAACGTTCACAAAAATGAGTGAGCAGAGAAGACGGATTTTAGAATTTCCTTTCCGAACATTTACAGTAATTCCCCGTAATTTCCCAGAGCCGTGTCATAAACATTGCGGTACCGAAAAAAATACCGCAAAGAGATCCCATGTCGGTTTGCTCTTTTTTTATCTTGACGTGAGGACATTTTGCGGGAGAATTGTTGAAAACGGCCCTTGCTTTGGAGTTCTATGGAAAGAATTGCCTGTACGGACTTTACGTAAAGCGTTCAATGGGCACCGACGGAAGAGCACACGACGTGAACGGCAAGCGAACTCTAGTATTCCGAATTTTCTCAACTCTAATAAAAAAGTACCATGAAAAGAAGAAAAATTCCGAAAAAAGTTTGTGAAATGTCTAAATATTTGACTCTCATCCCATTACTAAGAGAAATGTGTTTTCCCTTTGCTCATTCCTGTCGAGGAGAAAAAATGACTGGGGAATTTCTATGTCTTTTTCGTTTTTGCAAAATTTGAGAGACGTGATTTGGGTTTGAACCATACAGAGCAGAGATACTCCTTACCTCCCATCTGTCAATTTCTATTTTAATTTTCCATATTATTTTTTTTATTTTTTCCCAGATTGTACGTTTCCATTCCATGTGCAAATACTTTTTTTACTTGTTTTAGATGAATTTTCAACTTCCTCACATCGTCATTTCTGTCTCTTCTTTGCCCCATTCCAGAACCTTCTCCTCCCAGTATCTTCCTGTTCTTTCTAAATGTTATTGTAAAGTGTTCCAGTGAGATGACTCTAAATATGTGTACATTAACAGAGGGAATACACTTGGTTATATACTTCTTACTTACTGTGTTGAGTGGTCTTTTTGTCTCCTTTTTCTTATTGCAAACCCTGAATGAATGAATGACAAACCATGCATGTTAATAATATACAGCATTAGAAGATAAGTTTAATGCTATATTGCGGAACATTTGAGGCAAAGTAATAACAT
>JACM01005385.1:0-28891 GCA_000787095.1 Periophthalmodon schlosseri
GAGGCAAAGTAATTTTGTATGTAATTTCAAATAAACATTTTACATACCTTTTCTTTGACCCAATAGCCAAAGCACTAGTATTTTTAGTGTTATTTTTTGTAACCAGTGTGAGCAAGTACAGCGCCCATTAGTGAAATCACCCCTTCACATTACATTTAGATCCCTAACTCTCACACATAAGTTAAAGCTTGTTAGCTTGTTAACTCTACAATCAAACAAAATAAACAGTGGCAAAATAAATGTTCCAACCAAAATAACCAGTTTCATAACGATTTATTACAAGCATTAGCAGCATTTCTTTAACACACATATATCAGCTTTAGAAAGTACTAAAGGACTTACAGTAAGTTATACGGAAATAATGATAAGAACGCAGGTTAAATGAAAAATAAGTACATGTTTCAGTTGGACAAATTTCCACATGAGGCACACAGCTAACAGCATTTAGAAACAGTATTCATTTCAACTTTAATATAGGTAACAAACTGAAGGCATAATATTATAGCCATATTTGTATTTCTCACTAATTGAACAAACACTAAAAGTCATCCATACAATCAAGTATCCTTACATTAGATTAATAAAGTATATGCTTCTCTATTGCAACAAATGAACAGCACAACAATGCAGCAGTATCTAAAAAAAAATCACATTTTTTGAGACAAACCATCTAACGATTTTATTTAGCACAAACAAGGCAAAAAACAGGGCATGTGCATTTTTGGCACCAGTCTCTGACTTCAGTCTGCCATAACAAACTAGTGTGCATCTCTTATGTCTGACCTTATCATAATCAGATAAATGTCTACAAAAGCCTGATGTATAAATGGACTAATTGTTTTTATTTGTGTTTTATGTCTAAAATAATTTGATGGCCCTACAATTGAACATTAAAAGTCTGGTGACATCACTATTGCACTTTTGGCATTCGACCACCTTACTAGTCCTTACATTTAAATGATGTAAGTATTTAATTTAAAAGGAAATACATATAATATAAATTATAAATATACAACATATTTTATAAGTGTAGCTGTATAAAAAGAAGCACTAAAGGCACTTAATTGGTTCATTGTTTGACTTAATACAAAAGCAGTGACATGATAAAATGTAGTTTTTGGTTCCTTCAGTAAAAGAGGAGGATGGCCATAAAAAGAAGCATCAAATTCAATCCTTCAAATCCACACAGTTTCACCACACATAAACTTCTACACACTAAGCCCTGAGTTTGTCCAAGTACTTCACATTCCTCCCATAGCAAAGTTCAATGTCCTCTCTCCATTATGTTACCATGGAGACCAGGCGCAGCATCCCGCAGTAGTGTGGCTTCATGTCCTCACAGCAGAGTGGATGAGAGGGACACCTGAGGAGGTCTCTGTAGTGGACGGCGAGAAGGAAGTTGGAGAAACAGATGACTGACCTGTAATGACATAAACACAAATAAACAGATTTAACCTTTATTTAACCTTTATTTATCCAGGTAGTTTGATGGTATGTTCACACTTGCAACCTTTGGTCCGGACTTTCGGACTTTCCTGAAACAGCCGGTCTTTTGGTCAGGAAAACAGTGGTGGTCTAAGTCCGGATTAAGGTCTGGTCCTGTGCAGTGTAAGCGCAAAGGTTCAGACTTTTGGGCCAAATTCAGGAAGTGAAACGCGTTCGTTCACACACAGACAGCGGGCATGAGGAAGACAGAGCCCAAACGTGAATAGAAAAGATGGGCCTACAGTGGTTATAAACTACAGTAAAGTCGTGTATTGTGCCACTTTGACACAGCGGAGAGCTGCAGAGACCTCTTGGTTTCATCAAGTTTCAAATTAGCAAAGTTAGGCTTCCAGACAAAGTAACTGCAAACTACCCTGCCAAAACACAGCTTGCTGCTTGTTTGAGTTAAAGATAAGTCTTATTTGGCCTAATATCAACAAATGCACCAGCACAAAGAGTACACAAAGATCAGAACAGTGAATAGACCTGCAACAATAACACATTTTGAAGTGAAGAAGAAAATACACATGATAAACGATAATATTGAGCCTAATTTATGTCATTGACACAATAACCCTTAACCCCCAAAAAACTATTGTAAATGTGAAATATTGCTTAAAAACTATTTATAAAATATGAACACATAAATAGCAATGAATGAAGCAAAAAGTAACACTAGTAGTTTCTTTGAATTTATAATGAGTCATAAGTTATTTATTCAAATCTCTACAGCTCAAATCTATCGTAGTGCGGAAAAATAACAAAAAGTTCCCCACTAATACAAAGAAAAAGTACTCATGATAAATGTACCCCCAAAAATTATTGTGCCAACTATACTGAACAATAAGTCGATATAGTAATTAGCGTGACAGGCCTAGTGAATACAATGCATAATAAACGTACAAACACACATACAAACTTTAACAGATGACAAAGCAAGTAGTTTCCCAATTATGGAAAGTTTGGAAATGGAAAGTAAGTCTAATGCAGATAATGTCTTCATCATGGAACTGAAGGTTGATCTCACATCTCCACTGCACACAGGCACACATGCATTATTTGTAATATCCATCATGGTGTGCTGATTTATCTGTCTCTGTTTTCCTCCATGTCTGTTTTGTTCAAACTAAACAGTCCTCTATGTTGTCACAAGTTTACCGCTTACAGGAAATTTCAAACTAAATTATAACCATTGTTCTGATATAAGGAACAAATATAAGGAAAATCTGTCTGCATAAACAAAGTGTCCACACTACTAGTAAATATGCAGTAAATGATATAGAGCTCCTGCAGTTGTCATCACGCATCCCTGCTTACACCTCCAAACCCTATACTGGCAGTGGTGGTGTAGAACTCCCATAGAAACTAACCACGTTGGCCATAACGAACTTTATCAGAGTTTCAGAGATTGTGGGTTACTGTTGCGCACTGGGATGTACACAATATCAAGTGTAGAAGAAAGCTTGGGCCTTTTACCGGATTAACAAAGCCCCAGATTGATGGTAGAAGTTACAAATGTATTTTTACATTGAAATTGTTTTTTTGTTTGTTTTTATTTGATTTAGCCACTGTCTCATAACGATTCAAAAACTACATTTGTGTATTGTTGATGAGCATTACGTCTGTTAATTAGGCATAGAGAGTAGTTTGAAGAGAAACGATCCCAGATGCTTTTTGCTAAACACTGTTAATTTGTTTAATGTTAATTGACTGGAAATGTCGACTGTGGAAAATCAAATCAGAAACTAGAGTTGAAGCAGACATATTGTGCTTGTGTCTGCTACATAGTTATAATCTATGACACCCGTGGATCATGATGTTATAATTTGGACATTTTAAATTGCAATATTCATCTAAAATGACTTAATAAAAGAAACAATTAGAAAACTACGGTGCCCAATGGGAGCTGGCGTCATAAACGTCATCACAACAAAGAGTCGGCCCCTCCGATGGAAAGCTGCCGATCAAGCTGGCGAGCAGTGGATTTTTTTTTCCCATATGTTACAAAAATGACTATGCAACGCTGCCAAATCCTACATGTATCACTGATGTGGATCATGTGTTATAATTTGGACATTTTAAATTGCAATATTCATCTAAAATGACTTAATAAAAGAAACAATTAGAAAACTACGGTGCCCAATGGGAGCTGGCGTCATAAACGTCATCACAACAAAGAGTCGGCCCCTCCGATGGAAAGCTGCCGATCAAGCTGGCGAGCAGTGGATTTTTTTTTCCCATATGTTACAAAAATGACTATGCAACGCTGCCAAATCCTACATGTATCACTGATTAAGAAAAAAAAACTGGAGAAAAAAGTCCAACTAGTGGGCATATGCCAGTGGAGGTGAAAACAGGGATTGATAAGGCATCTTGAAAATAAGCAATTAAAGACTTATAAAACATGCACAAATTCCTCCAAATACAGCTTTGAGAGGGGAAATGGTGAGGGGAAACAACTATAACATGGTTAAAAGCTCTGAAAAAAGTCGCTTTTTTTTGCTTGTTGGAGTTTATTACATTGACATGAGTGATTTAGCTACGTAGGCTACAAATTCTGCACATTGCACATATTCGTGTTTTTGCTATTTTATCAATTTCACATAATTTAAACTGTCAATATCAGTAATCATTATAGGAACGGGTGTATAATAAAGTCTATTTTTCACAAACATCTCCAGGGACCCTTCTTGATGATATAAGAAGGTGAAAAGTAATTAATTAAGTGGAGCTGGCCCAAAAAAACTGTTCTCACCTTCACTGTTCCTCCACATCTGCCGGGCATACTTATCGGATGGGGTCTGTTCAGATATTTGAATGTTCAGGCTGGATTTGTAGTCATCTAAAAGAAACAGGGTGATATACAGTGTTACTCCACAACACAATATATAAAAAATAAATAAAATGAAATAATTTTATAGCAGAACTGTGATAAGAGCCATCAAGATTCTAGAACAAAAGACAAAACTAGGACCACCAAGCTGTGAGACAAATAAAGCCTTTTCCTATAAAGCTTGAGATCAAATTTGCCATGTTTGTAGCAGCAGTGCAAAATGTCCATAAAAATACATTAACCAAAACACTATTAAACAAAAGAGTAAAAGTAAAAAGTAAACAAAAGAGGCATGTAACAACCTGATAAGCTGCTGGGTCACACTGGTAAATACATTTATCACATAAGTGTCAGAATACTTTTGAATGATCGCTAAGTTCAGTATTAAAATCTCCAATGGTTTAACATTAGGCTAACTGATACCTCCATGATGGGTGACGATACAATCCCAAGCTTTATATGAGAAAAAATAAGTCTAGTATAAATGGTAAATAAAATGCCACACACTGTTGTTACTGAATGAGTTGGATCCGCTCTCCTTCATGGTCTCGTGGCCGCTGTCAGACAGGGTCCTCTCCCTCTTGGAGATGTGGGGCTTCTTTTTGCTCTTGCGGGTGCTGATGCGGATGATGCCCCTCACCAGGCGGCACTCTACCTCTTGCTCGTCCATCTGGTGCTCCTCGGCCAGGGAGTTGATGAGCTGGTTGATGTCTTTGGTCTTCCTTCGAAACACAGAGTCCGTGGTGCAGCGGGCCAGTTCCTCTATCTGATACTCCGAATACAGCTCCAGAAGCTTCTTTGTGAAGAGAGTATCCACATCCTCTACATCCTCCTCCTCCTCCCAGTCATCAAATACCATGGACTGATGCAGAGACGAGCTAGTGACCGCTCCAGGGGAGGACACACAAGAGGACAGGGTTCTAGGCTCCTCAGAGTACTCAATGGACTTTTCTACTCTGACCCCAGCAATGTGCACATCGTTCCAGTCCTTACCATCCTCCTCCGTGCCATCTTTTGTCTTGGCATTTCTGAGACTTATTTTCTCTGGCTCATCTGGGGAGCTCTCATTGGGCGCAAGGCAGGGAGCGAGGGTGGAACTCTGGCAGAAACGGTACAGGCCACAAGTCAGGACTGTGCAAAAGACACTGCGGCAGCGTTTGGGTGAAGCACAGGGGTTGCAGCTTGGTGACGCAGAGGTGGGCTCGGCAGCACCAGGGATGAAGCCAATAGTCTCACACTTGTTGCCATTGGCGTCCCTCGGGTCGGCCTTATGTGTGGACTTGGGTTCTTGGGGGTAAGGTAAAGTTTCGACTGGGTCCACACAGCGCTCCTCGTAGGATGACCTCTGGCTGCTGCTGTGACTGACGCCATGCCTGGAGACGCCTGACCCAGAGTACCTCACACCACCACCGGCACTGCCCACCGACATGGCTCTGACAAAACACAACAAACAGGCACTTAACAAGTCTTGTCTGAAACACATTTGTACATTGGATAGTTCTTGGACATTTGGATTCATATACTTTATACTTTATGCCACACTTTATTTTATTTTTATGAAACTTGTCTCTGTCTCTCTTTTTTTTTTTCTTTTTTTTTTACAAAACCAGAATTGCCTTGCTACAACCTGAGGGTACCTCTCTGGTAAACAAACATAGGCCATGAAACAGCTATCTGCAGGTGGCATGAAAAGCAGCCCAGCTGGTTCTCCCATTTATAACTCAGTTGCAAATTCGGGGAAACGAGTGTTCAGCAACAGAAGACATGTTTCAAAGGCCAAAATGAACGTGTAACTCTGCTGGTAAACTTTTAAGAACCTTTATGAAAATGCGCTGTTGGTCCACAGTGACGTCATGGTAGCAGGTCGGGACTGTTTACAGTGCGCTGCTTGTTCTTGCACTGCAGTGTTGTTGATCAAAGAGAAGAAATGCCAAGGAGAAGGCTAGACTACTGCGGTTAGATCCCCGTCACTTAAACTGAGTCCACTCACCTATGAGTGACATCTGACACTTTTAGAGTGACCAACCCTTATGAGCTGAATTATTTTCACTTTCACGGCGACATGTCATTGTTACTCTTCCTCCATTAGAGGACCTACATATTTCTAAACGTGACTCACCGTCAAACAGCTGGCCCACACCGCAGACGCACTGCTCTTCAGGATGACACGGGGTTATTTTAATCCATCTTTGCCTTTGTGAGAAGTCTCTCTGCGAAACGACGCTTTGACCAAAGTTTTTGACCTAAAACCGTGCTACCTGCGCGTCAAGGTGGAGACGCGCACCAGGTAGTGAAGACGGTCTACTTCCGCTGTAATGCACCAAACACACGTTTCAAAATAAAACTTCATGCTTATTTATTTTATTTGTATTATTATTTTGAGCAACTCATCACACTTGTTTCAAGATGATACACCAGAAGATAAAATGTAGGCTATAGGTCTGTAACCTCCTCTTAGTAAAATGGCCATTGGCCACAAAGTTGCATTACTGGTTATTGGTAGGTATACATTTTGTGGACCTATTTTATTTTGGCGAGTCAGGCCTAAAGGTCCATCCTCCGGAGATACCACACACACAAACACACACACGCACACACACACACACACACACACACACACACACACACAAACCTGTTCCACATGCAGGCAACTCCAGGTTGCAGAATCATCATGAATTTCAATGAGCCTATAGTCCACCTGACCCTCTTCAATGTTTCCCTTATATTTTGTTAAGACTATGGCGGCACATGTTATTTTTATTTGCATAATTCCATCTCATTCAATTTGTGGAGTATAACACTAGTCTCCGCTATAAGTTTATGATAATAAAAAGGAGCAACAAAGTCGCAAATTCTGTTATGACAATATATAGCCTAGTCCAGTTTTTAGGGCCCACCATAGTCTCCTGTATTAATGAGAAACACTACTTACTGATCAACAATCCGTTTTTGTCCTTAAAGCCCATGCTTGTGGTATTTGAGGTGTTTTCTTAGGTACTGTGGGGCAACTTAAGTTGATCCACACCTGGCCCCATAAGAACCTGGCCAAACAAATATTGATAATTATATTTCATAGGCCTAATGGGTTCTAATATCGTTTTTACGGGTTGCCTCGATTTACAAGACTAAAGTAAATGTAATTTTCTTTTCGATGCTTTAGGCCTAGGTATATGTGTATGAGTAAAAATTTGAAAGGTAGGCTACTCTCAGCATATTTACAAAAATCACAAATATTAAACTTGCCTCTTGCCCTGCCAACACTTGCCAAAAACATTTTTTTAAACGCCACTAGGGGGCGTGGAGGAACAATTCTTTTATTTTATTTTTAAATTTTTATTTTTTTGTTTGACGTTAGTCTTCAGTTTTTTTTTCTGTTTTTTTGTTTGTAAAACCTCCTAGCCTTCCTTCCACAGCAAACCGACTGGATCAGCGTTGTTGCTTATACACGTGCTTATGATTATTGTTCTTTCTATTCTGTTTTAGTAACCTAGATTTTACTAAGACTGTACCTCTTGTTTTATAACGGAGCCATATTTATTTATTTATAAATGTGTATGTTTATTTATATGTGTATTTATTTATTTCTTTATTTATTAATGTGTTTGTTTATTTATATGTGTATTTATTTATTTATTTATTCATTTCCCTTTTTGGTGCATCATACCAGTTACAGCACACGTTTGTTTTTGGTAGGTCCTGTCATAGGCTGATTCTACAATGACGGGACTCGTTTTTCGTCATAACCAACCTCTTCAGGAGACATGATTTAGCATGAACAACTCAATATCAATGTCCATATCGAAAATCTATTGTGAAAGGGCAGCGGAACAGCTTAATCTACTCTACCTCGCGAGCTGTGTGGGATGCTGACCACAGATGATGCTGACAGATACAGAGCAGATGTGGAGACGCAGCTCTAGTTTGTGACAATAGAAACTTCCAGATAACGTTAGTAAAATGACAGTGTGATTGCTTATAACAACATAGCACGACTTCACATAGCAAGTTAAACAAAACGTACCCGGATTACACAGCTGAGCACACCACGGTAAGGATGCTTTAACCGTGCGCATCTGGACAATCCAATCTGATGCCTCGGCTAACCTCAAACCGACGTTGTTTTTTTTACGCGCGACTTGCCCGAGAGGAGGTGTAAATGGAAACCCACATAAATCGGAGTTTTACTTTACGTGGGGAGTAAGAAGATGCTACCGATCGTGGGATATTTTTGGTGTTTAAATGACTGTTGTGCAGCATTAGCTTGTTGTCTCAGCGGAGTTGCGACATTTGCTCCTCTAATCCCTCATAAACACGGCTGTCGGTGATGCTGCTGCTGCTGGGACAAAGAAACCAAAGTACGTGACAGGAGGAAGAAACGACATGAAAAACGATTATCAGCAAATAGACCCAAAGGCACTTCCCATGCCCGCTCCTCATCCTCCAGCTCAGCGCGAAGCCCTGGAGGAGACGCAGCCCGAGCAGCAGAAGAGGAAACCCCGAAGGAAGTGGCAGGTGTTCCCCGGGAGGAACCGCTTCTTCTGCGATGGACGCATCATCGTGGCCCGGAAAAGCGGGGTCTTACCCCTCACTCTAGGGCTGATCCTCGTCACCAGTGGACTTTTCTTTGTGTTTGAGTAAGATTTTATTATTTCTAATGTTGCATCAGTGGCCTTGTTCACATGCACATCAAAATCTATTTATAATGTGATTTCTGGATGTAGCAAACAAAAAATATATTCAAAATAACTCAGAACTTGTTTTAGACTTAAAAAAAGCCACCCTTTGCTTTGAACCCTGGTTTGCACCTTTCTTGACCCTGACGCAGCACACCCGTGAGGTGAAAACCATTTCAGGGGACTTCATGAATCTCACTGAGAGAAGGCCAAGGATTTGCATCACTGTCCACAAAGCAAAGGATGGCTGCTTTGAAGATTTGAATATAAAATATTTTTTTTTTAAATATATTTAGTTGAGTTAATCATCTTTTTTTTTGTTACATAATGCATAGTGCGTCATATATTTGATGTCTTCTGTATGTATATACAGTGTAGAAAGTAGTAGACATAAAGAAAACTTTTGACTGGTAGTGTATATTTAACTAATAGCCTTGTTCCCACAGTATCCCCTTTATCTAAATGAGACTCTACTGTTAGTTGTACCATTTAAATTTGTCCTTTCCTAAACAAATTCTTCACAGTCTCATCATACGTAGTATGATGAAAGTGTGCTACCTCCAGGGACTTGTCACAATTACAGAAGTGTATGGTAATTAAAATGTCTTTCTGGGCTTCTTTAGTTTCCACTGTTAAAGCTATAACTGCGTATTATCCAGTGCTTACATTCCTATTTTATGTGTGTATTGCAGCTGCCCCTTCTTGGTCCAACATCTGACCATGTGCGTACCAGTTATAGGAGGGGTGCTTTTTGTCTTTGTCCTCATTACACTACTGCAGACAACCTTGAGTGATCCAGGAATCCTGCCCAGAGCCACACCAGACGAGGCTGCGGACATCGAGAAGCAAATTGGTACGACTTATCAGTTAACGTTAATATGCAGCTTACTAAGAAATTGACCACCATAGAACTTTAAAGAGCATTATGTTACCTTTTTAATTTCCTGTAAAGAATGTGATCTCCCAAAGCTAACTGTCCAAGGCTTTTCTTCTGTCTTCAGCCAAAGAAAGTGATACATAATGATTTTTATCAAAACACATGGTACCGTACAATCTTAAATTGTAATGTTGGGGTAAAGTGTTTATTAAGGTTAGACACTAAAGGTGAATAGGACAAAAAGAAATCTATTATATTTTTTCACTGATTAAAGAAAAAAATATATTACCTATGTTTCATCATTGTTATTAAGTCATTTCATCTGTAAAATGTTACACAATTGAACATATCAGCAGCATTCATGTCTGAAAAAAATTTTTAGTACCTCTTATGGTGACATAGATGCACCAGTATTTACATTTAGAGTCTGTTAAAGTATTATTGGAGTTAAAACCGCAAACTAGGAATTAAGACATCGACAGATCATTAATTAAAACACTTCCAAATAGTATTGTTTCCAGTTAAAGATAATTATAAATCACAAACAAACACCAACAACAAAATAAACAGGAACAGAAACATTCAGTGAAATCACTGCAACCATTTTCAACAAAACCAGATATTTTAAGGAAAACAATTTATGCATTTTAATAGTTTAAGTTTCAGATGACACAAATTTGTATATTACAGATGCAGTGGGAGGTGGGTATAGGTCAGAAAAATGCCTGATTATGTGCAGATATTGTAGTCAGCTGGAAACTTATACATGGTCACTACACCTAGTCACTAATTGCTATGGCCATCAAACTGTATGTGGAGTTTTTAAAGATTGTTCCAGGGAAGGAATAAAGAGTTACACTGGACAATAGTATTCTTCTATTGTATTTTGAGAAGCATAAAATGAGAACAGTCTCAGCCCACATTCAACCCACTAAACAACAGCACTGTCAAACTTTGGATTCTTGAACATTTTATTTTATGAGACACCCACTCCCATCCTAAGTTTAGACTGCAGTAATATGAAGTACAATCACTTCTATCTTGTACGTTTTGAAGGTACTGACAGAACCGGTGCATATTTACCACAGCAACCACTAATGAGCTGTCTTATGTGTTGCCATTTTTCAAGTTTAAAGTGCATTTTCATAAAAATTACACAACGTTAGAGATGAAAAGCACAATGTTTTGGTGTTATAAAAAAGTCAACTTGTCAAAAATTTGGGGAGCTGCCATTGCTGCTGCGTTGGTATTGTTGTTGGCTCGGAAAAATAGCTGTAAATTTGTTACAACAAAGCTGTGATTAATTTAAAAAAAAGCCGTAATACAATTATTTTAGTAAGACTAGATAGATTGATTTCTTTCTTCAAAAGGCAAAAATGTCAGATTAAAATCAATTTTGTGAAGACCAGATACATATAAAGTTATTTGAAGTTATGTCTTTGGGGGTAGATTCATCAAGTATTCATCAAGCAACAAGTTAGATTTTTTTGTGCAGAAAAAAAAAAAAAATTGGCTACATTTTACCATTTCACTATGAGGACCCCCGCCCCCATAGTCTGAAAACAACTGAACAGGAAATTGGTGATACAAATACTTGTAGCATTGTCATAAACATATAGAAGTATCGAGATTTATTTAATCGTTTATCAGTGTGTTTGTGTAGCAAATAAAATGCTTGTTGTGCCACCTGTGTCTCAGTGTAAACCTGTGAGTAGCGCTGCTTCTCTATGCATAAATCATACTAATACTGTTCCACTCCCCTCAGATGAGTCCAGAAACGGCAGCTACCAGTCCCCGCCACGCACTCGGGAGGTGGAGATCAATGGGCAGGTGGTCAAGCTCAAGTACTGCCCCACGTGTAAGATGTTCCGGCCGCCTCGCACCTCTCACTGCAGAGTGTGTGACAACTGTGTGGGTGAGCCAGCTCCTGCCTCTGCTCCGGCACCCATGGCATTTATACAGCTTAAATAATGAATCACGACTCCACAGGGTTACATTTAGCGCGGACATTACTACTGTCTAAACACTAGAGGGTGTGATTTGTTGTTAGGGAAGACTTACGCTAACAAGGCACTGTTTTCGCTTTAAACTGTATTATGAATCTAAAACAAAAATGTTTAATTTAGTTTCTTTCGTGCATTTTAACAGTGTTTCCAGTTAGTAAAGGAGATTATGGCAGCTCATCAAGAGTCACATTTCTTCCCCATTGCCAAAAACAATGGCGGCGACAATAGCTCAGTTGGTAGAGCATTTGTCCACTGATCCGAAGGTTGGCGATTTGAATTCCGCTCTTGACATAAACATCATCTGTAGCTCCCACAGATGCCGTTGTGTCCTTGGGCAAGACAGTTAACCCGCCTCGCCCCCAGTGTCTGTGTATACTGGTGTATGAATGAGTGACTTTGAGTCCCTTGAAGGTGGAAAAGTGCTATGTAAAAATGTGACCATGTGACCAATCTGGACTGTACAGAGGAAAATTACAGTTTGTTGCTCATAAACATATAAAAGAGGGGATATTAAACATCGACGGGATATTAACTGCTAACACATAACATATTTAGATCACCATGTTAACTTTTATTGTTTTGAAAATTCTTTGTTAAACATCTTATCCTGGTGGCCTACTGGAATGTGAAATATAAATTGCTACATAAGAATAGGGATGTGATGATTAATTAAGTTGATTGATTAAGTTATTCCAACTGAAAGATACTCCTGAAAGTTAAACCTAATTGTAATGTATTTTTTATTTAGCTTTTTATGTCAAATTGGACAGTGATTGAACACAGTATTTCATGTCTTATATCACCTTCTCACAATAAACCTAACACTAAAGTCTTATATTGTAACAGAACATAATTTCCAAAAGGACAGACTATTTTAAAGAAGTTATCTGCTAAGTTACTCTTTTTGTCCACAGAGCGCTTCGACCATCACTGCCCGTGGGTGGGGAACTGTGTGGGAAAACGCAACTACAGATTCTTCTACTCGTTCATCGTGTCTCTGTCCTTCCACACAGCCTTTATTTTTGGCTGCGTGACCACACATCTCGCTCTCAGTACGTTATTGTTCCATATATTTCAGGATCCTGTTACCTTGGCTAGTGTGGTTGAATCCAGAGATTAAAATAGCTGTTACATATTCACATAAGCGTGTCCCCTTTCACTTTTTGCCCGGTGAGTAATTTGTGAATATCAAAGGGCTCTTATTGCATTTTTTTTTTAATTATAATTTTAATTGAATTTGTTGTTGGTTATTACATTATTAATTCGGTTCAAATTAGGGCTGGGCCTTATCATACTGCTGGTAATATGGAGATGATAGTGAAAGAGATAAGACATGAGGAGTGGAAGCAGAACTTATAACTTAAAAAGCCCAAAACATAAAAAGTTAGTAATACAAATGTTATAAAAGTCCCCTATATCAGTCTTAGGTCTATCGTCAATTATTTATTATTGCAAATTTTGTCTTTTATATTGTGATAATGTGGCCTGCCCTATAGTCCAGTCTCTAGTATAGTCTCCAAAACAGACCAGTAACTGACCAATAGAACCTTCATATCAAATGTCACATACAAGAGTAGTTACATTAACAACAACACATTAACAGTTACAAGAACAACAAAAACTGTCAACTCTGAAGTAAACACAAAATATCAGATGATTACACGACTATTTCAATCTAGTCTGTTCAACTAAGATAAGATCACTGAGACTGTTCAGTTTGTTTCTTACAGACTAATTTCAGTACAGCTCAGTCATAACTTAATGCAATAAGAATGCAGTTCTGTGCATGGGTGGACTAACACTGAAAATATGTACAGCATTTTCAAGTGGTGCATTTACATTATGACATTTGAGAGCAAGAAAAGCATTATAACAGAAATAAATCGCTTTGTGCATGGTTCCCACTTCAAAATTAGGGATCTGATTTTTGATGTTTGTGTAATAATATGATTTCATCCTCCAGGGGCTCAGGGCGGCAAAGGACTTGTGTTTGCACTTCAAGAGAGTCCGGGCAGATATCCTTTACATGACAAACTCTCCATCAGCTTCAGTAGTAATTATGTCTTTAAGCTTTATGTCTTATCACATTGATCGTACTGTCGATGTCCTTGACTGTGCCTTTCACTGCAGTGGAACTGGTTGTGTGTTTCTTCTCTGTTTGGTCCATTGTGGGCCTCTCGGGCTTCCATACATACCTTGTAGCTTCCAACCGGACCACCAATGAAGATGTAAGTGCTACAAGATGTTGTGAGATTCACTGATTTTGCTGATATCCTTTTACATATACATATATATTTTTACCCAGATTAAAGGCTCGTGGTCAGGGAAGAGTGGAGGGGAGCCGGTAACAAACCCATACAGCCACAGAAACATCTGTAAAAACTGTTGCTCCATCCTCTGTGGACCTATGCCCCCCAGGTAGACCACACTTTCATAACACAGATTGTATACAAATAATTTATCAGTCTTCAAAGTAAGTTAAGAATGAACCCATCCTTAGAGAAGTACTCAATATTTATAAATATAGTATGTGAGTAAAATGATCAGACCTATTTTGCAAAATCGACTTTTAATTTTTTCTACCATGTTATAGTTGTTTCTCCTTCTCATTTACCCACTTAAAGTTGTATTTAGCGTGATTCATGCATGTTTGAGAAATCTTTACTCTCCTGTATTCCAGACATCATTGCTCAGGTCAACCCTCCCTTTCTCCAATTTTATTTTCTTCAGCGTCAGCGTCTCGTAGTCATTACTCACTGGTGTGATGTGCAGATACCCATAGGAGGGGCTGTGATGACGCTTATGTTAGACAGCAGGGTCAGTTTCTTTTATTAAGTTATTTTAGATCAATATTGCGATTTAAAATGTCGATATTATAACATAATGATCCACGGGGGTCATAGATTATAACCATATAGCAGACACAATATGATTTATGTTTAAAAAGTAGGATTCTGTTCACAGTGCACACTGTAAACAACTCCAGGAGCATTAACATTTCGGAGAAGACTGAAATATGAACTGATAAACTAACACAATACCGGAGTGCTTTTGGAGTCAGTTAAGAAGGAACTCAGCCTTAGAGACGTATCTATACCTGACTTTATCTCTGTCTGATTTTAAAGGACAACTGCCTGTCACTAATGATGTTGTGTTGCCCCAGTTTGATTGACAGACGAGGTTTCCTGCCTGAAGACGAATGTGTGCAGGCAGGAGCTGGTGGGGACATAGAGCTGCCCGCGCTGACCACTAAGACTGAGATAAATGTGGTAGGAAAGCATGCCCGCCTGCACGTCCACCCCGCTGTCTGACCCCTGTGTCTGACCTCTGCCTGCCCTGTACAAACTGTCCCTGCATCTACATTAGTCTTCCTGCCTGCTTTTTCTCTCTGCTGAATGCATGGATATTTCAATACTGATTGATTGATTGATTGATTGATCTACATATTTGGGTCATGCATCCATATAGCAAAACATATCAAGTGCATGGACAATGTGAGTGTGCCCTACTTATAGGAGAGTGTGTGTATAGTTGTCGTATTCATAGGGTATAAAAAATGTCCATACCATTTACACAATAAAGACAATATTCTGTCTTTTGAATGTTGAAAAGTCCTCAATGTGGTGCTCATAACAGGAAACCTAGTTAGCATTTTTTCTTGCTTATGATAAACATATTTATACCCTAGAAGGCTGAGTTGTACTGGTGATCCCTTAGATGGAAAAACAAAAACTGTAAAAGCTACTGTAGCGTTCTGGTGCAAGGAAACATGCTGAATTTCTTTTGGTTGTTTATTTTCTGAACAGAAGGGCTACTGTAGGCCGTAACCCACGCCAAAACAAGAGCCAAACAACAGCAGTCTCAACTCACTAGAGCCAGTCTCCAAAACAGACCAGTAACTGACCAATAGAACCTTCACATCAACTTGTCGGCATAGCAACTGTCACATACAAAAGCAGCTACATTAACAGCTACATTAGCAACGACGCAGTTACAAGAACAACAAAAGGTGTCCAGCTACATTACAGCTACATTAGCAACGACGCAGTTACAAGAACAACAAAAGGTGTCAACTAAACACAAAATATCAGATCATTACAGTGCAATCATTTGAAAATAATTGTATTCTTGTCCTGTTTGGTTTAAATACCATTTCCATGTTGTCCGTTCTCATACTGTAATGTGTTCAATACATCATCATTCATCCCACTCTAATTTTTGTCCTTCATGCGCTGAAGTTTATTTTGTATTCAAGCCATGTCAGAATTGGAAGAGCTCTGTCCCAGGCGTCTTGTATAGTGTGCGGGTGCAGCCAGTCCTAACCTGCTCTTCTGTCTGTGGTCTGTCTCTGTGCCTGTGTCCTTCCCTGACACCAGGAGGAGAAGTGTCTCGACTTTGCTGCGGTCTGCACGGCCTGATTAGCTGCATTTAGAGCAGGAAAAAACAAAAGCCGTGAGTGTGGTAAGCCCGGGTTCCAGTGAGGGATGCAGTGTGCAGACTCACTGTCTCCTCTGCTCCTCTTGGCTGCTCCTCTGCATGGCTTTATTCTTAGCTCAGTGTGGCACAGTGCATCATGTAGCATAGCATGGATGCACAAAGTGTCCACACTGCAAATTTGTCAGAGTAGCTTGTTTTTGTTTTGTTATCTGCTACTTACTCTACCAGAAGCAGCTTTCATGTCACTGATCTGCACAAAATCCCAACTTTAGTCAGTACATACCAAATATTTATGTTGACCCTTTTTGGTTGATAATTTGGCTGCAAATTTAAGATATAACAGACCATTAATGATCCCATACTTTTCTGTACTTTAAAACAATAATAGATTTTTTTTTTTCAGATTCAAGCCCTGAGGACAATATACAAATTTCTCTCTTCCCAGTGTATTCTCAGAATTTACTTTCTCAAACCTATTGTTCATGAACTTGTCTGGGTGGTTAAAGGACTTCAGATTTCAATGAAATCTATAATAGTTACTATTCAATAAAAAGTGACAATTAGTGAAGTGTGGAAAACATGTTGCCTGAAACATGTAGTCATCTATACTCCACAATTTTAGTTGTTTTTTATTATTTGCATGGAATATTCCATTTCTTCCTGAAGCACAAAGGTAACAATGGTTCCTGATCCTCCATGGCCAAGTGTGGAAGTGATCAGATTTCTTTTTGAATCAATTTTGTTTTCATTCACAATTATATTATGATAAAGCCTCCTCATCTATGTGTAAATGAATATGCATAGATATCTCTGACATCAAGCCCTTTTGATTTGATCAGTATTTGTGTTAATCATCTGCCGGCCTTACCTCCACCTTTTGTATCCTATCTCACCACATGTCTCCTCTGTTCCAGTGCACACAGGGCACTAAAGGTCTTCTGGAATCCGCGGCGCGCTCTCCGCTCCTGTCCAGCTCATGTCCTCAGGGAAAACCTCAGTCAGGCCACACCTGCTCGGACAACCGCCTCAGCGTGCAGTCCCACCCTGCTACAGAGCTGTCCAACATTTGTCCCGCTCCTCCTCAGTCCTCTCCCCCGCTCCAAACCAATACTCACACCTCTCCACCACAACGAACCAAAACTCACTCATCCAAGAGGAAAAAACACACAGCTTTGCACATGCCGAACTCTGGCTTTGAAGATCCAGTGCCCCCTACCTCTGTGGAAGCAGACCGCCACCACCATCACCACCGGCATCATCATCGCTCCAAAGTACGAGGTCCACGGCATTGATTGAATCACAACTCTGTGCTAGCAACCTCTGAAATGCATGCTGTATACTTATGTTCACACTGTCTCACATGGGAAATGAGTTGTAAATGTTATGTTTCCAGAAAAGACAAATATTAAAAAGCCTTCAGAAAATTGCTGCACAGCACCTTCTTATCTCCATGATGATTTTACTGTTTTGCCCTGGAATGTTTCACTGTATGGCATTAAATTGATATATCTTGCATTTTTTTGATTAGAGCATTTTTATTTCTCAAACATACATGCATTCTAATTGTGAACAGGGTGACCTCTCCACAGATCTAACCTGTAACTTGGCCTGGTGGTGTCACCTGTTTGTCTCCACAGATATAGATAAATGAATTGCCATACAAAGGAACATTCTAGACAAGGCAATAACATGTAAAGGTTGGAGACCCTCTACTAGAAAAGTGGTATATCAGCCTAATTAGTAAGAATATAATAATAGGTTAGAACATGTCGAGGTTAGTCTTGAAATTTAAGGTAAGAATAGGTGCAATAATTAATAAATATTTTGTTACTTTTTTCTTTTTCAACATTCACTGAACAAAACAACACATCTGTGTCATATGTTGTGTCAATGCCAAAAAGAAAAGAAAAGAAAAAAAAAACAACAACAACCAAGTCTTCCTTTTATCAACTGGACTAAAACCCATGTCTTTCGGTGGGCTTCCCCACAGTAACGTGCTCAAAACATTAAGATGGTCTAGAATAATCCAATGCTATTATTATGCCCTGAACTGGAAACATAACAGTACAACTGCAGAGACTGTATTATTTTCTTCCATGTTCTTTCTCTGGGAATGGCAATCACTTATATGTGGTTTTAAAAAACACCAAAGCAAAAACAATACTTCTGTTTAGGTTTGCATTAGCTGTAGAATGGAAATGTTCTCTTTAGGGCTACATATGTTTCTATGTTGATGTGAATTTATCAGCATGTCAGCATCAGTGAGGTAATACACTTGGAGATAGTTGTCACTGTGGTTGTCAGTGCATTGTGACTAAAAGAAAAGTCAGTGCCAATGTGGAATTCGCATCAGTGGCATCTCCATTATAAAGCGATGAAGGTTAGCCAAAGCTGAAGCGCAGAGGGACAGTTTGTGGGGATGAGGTCATCTACAGACGTGCAGTAGGATTTGGGGATTTGGAAAGCAGATTTAATACACTATAGGGACATTTTACAGCTTAACCAGTATCAGTCTGGTGCAGAACTGTCACTCTTACCAGACATTGATGTTATGTTTGAAAAATGAGCTAGTTCTGCTAAAGAGCTTTATTTAAACACCACAGAAGAGAGGAACCAGTATTTAGAGTATTTAGTGAGACTTGAAAATTCATACCTGCACTTGTCATCTTTTTAAAGAACAAATGTTTCCCTTTGATTTGACTTTGGTTTTCATATTAGCTACACTTAGCGTGTCAAAGGTACATACCAAACCCAACGGGTGGCTAGCAACATCTTGACATATTGTTATAATTAGATCAAAACATTGTAATACAACCTACCGAGGCACTTAATAATATATTTTAGGATTGGAAATAGACAATAATTTGTATACTGTTCCTTGGCCTTTACTGATGTTATGTTGGTCTCTTCTAGCTTGTTTTACCCAATTAAACCTAATCAGCATTTGTTTAAAAATAAGCTAAGATTGAAATCTAACAGCTATTGCATGGAATTTATATTTATTTTTAAAAAGTGCATTTGATTTGACGATTAGATGGCTTATTGACAGCTTTATTTAAATACATATCCATGGTGTTCACACTCCTCCCGGCCTGTGATGTCGGCTACTGTGCATTTGTAAACCTACAGCTAGTCTTTACCTTTACCAGTCTATGTTCCTTTCTTATTATGAATATGGCATGTTTCTTCCAACCAAATTATGCCTGTTTCCTGCTTTTGTTGCTCTTTGACACATTGAAATATTCTGGATGGATGCTGTAAGAGGACACTGAAATTCACAAGCTAACTAAACAAATTACTGTGGTATTATTATGGACATTTCCCTGTATACATGCACTTTAATGCACTCATGCCAGTGTTGCAATAAACATTACCTCATGTACGTTGTCTGTTGTGCCATATTTATCATATCAGTAGCAGAGGGATGCCTCTGATCCTGGTTGACACTCCAGCTTTTTCACTTTCCATGTTCAGGCTCAGCCTTTTGGGGTTTGACCATTTATAAACTAAAACTGACCAATAAACCCAAAAATGCCCTTTATAAATTGGTAAATGTCATGTTTATGGGACGTTTATCCAAACAAAGTGCTCCCCCAGCACTGGCCTCAAGTGTTTAACTAGTTTATTTATTATTTTGAAGTTTGAGTGATCTTATCTGAGTTAAATGTTTCACTAAACTTCAAACTTAATGATAGTAGGATATAGAGAGCAACCCTTACTTCAGTTAAGCCTGCACCTTTTCTGTGAGTGAGAACGATTAGTAGAACAAGTAGAACCACATAGTAGCAAAGCATTATATATTTTCATCTAATAAACTTCTCATCTAATCAAAAAGAAAATTAATGAAAATGTATAAAAAATTGTAGGAGATTAAAAAAAGTCACACTGACATAATGCATGCATCATTTGTAATATTTAGGCTATAAGAGCGAGATAATGTTGTGTGTAATAGTAGGCCAATAATATTGGTTTTATTTAATAATTAAGACATTATCTTTAATTTCATTGTATTGGCAGTGTAATGCATATTAGAGCCCTTTTTACTCTTCATAAAAACACGTTTTAAAAACACCTCTAATTTAATACTTGCATGATAGATAAGTTTAATATCGTACTGCGTAAGGCAAAGCAATAACAGCTCCATGAAACAAGCTGAAAAGTTACACAGTGCTCCTTCTAAACTTATCTTACATGCATTTATTCAGTAACCAGAGTTTGTATTGCTAAAGAAATACCTTGAAACTGTTGAAAGTTTTGTCCTGATTTTATTAGCTGACCTCAACAATTTTTTATCCATGTGTTAAGTGCAAAATCAAGCAGTGCATTTGTGAAAAGAAAGTATTTGAATAAAGTAGTGGTTGTAGTTTGTGGAAAATACATACTGAGCATCTCCTTCCACCTCTGATCAAATGTATAAAGTGGCCACTAGGTGACAGTGATGAGCCACTATCACTGCTCATTCAAATCACACTAGCAGAAATGTACAGAAAGTCAAAATCCCTTAAAGGCGCACTATGTAACTTTTCCGGTGGGGGAGCATGTCTCCTCCTTGTCTCTATGGAGATGATATTGCTGTGCCTGAAATGTTCCACAATATAACATTACAGTTATCTCCAGCTTTTATTTCATTATGGCTGTTTTTGTATAACACAAAATATCTTATTATGCATTCTTACTTTGAGCAGGATGGCTTGACCTGGAAGCGTCACCTACCAGTCTCTATGGAAATGGTCACGCTTTTAAATAGCGCTTTTCCACCTTCCTGGCTCTCAAAGCACTTTACATCAAGGAACCACTCACCCGTTCACACACATTCATACACCAGTGTGCACAGACACTGGGGGCGAGGTGGGTTAAGTGTCTTACCCAACAGCAACAGTGTTCATCTGCGGGAGCTGGAATCACACAGCCAACCTGTGGGTCAGTGGATCTGACCGCTCTACCTCTTTATGTCCAGAGCGGAATTCAAACCACCAACCTTCAGATCAGTGGACAAGCACTCTGCCAACTTACTGTTGCCCTTAAACAACAATTTTATGCCACACTGCGAACCATTCCAATGGAGACATGCAGAAAAGTATTACATATTACTCCTATTTTGATGTGTCCTAACATAATCTAATCTTCAGTAGCCCGAGGTGATTTTAATGAATACAATTACAGGCCTTCTTAAACTTGAATAAAATTATATTTGATGTTGTTTGCAGTCAGTTTTGAAATGTGCTGGGGTGTGCATCTTCAAGTTCAAATAAATTTGAACTTTTTTTCATTTTCTATAGCCTACTGTGACTGAACCCTAAAATCCCATACATTTTTAAATGTCATATTCAGTCACTTACGTAAAGGCACTGTACTGATCAGAGACAAAAGACATCACAGTGAATCTTTTATCTGTCTATAAATGAGACTAGTAAAGTATACAATAGGACTAAGAGCAGAATGTGACAGTGACAATGTCAAACCTGCCTTGTCAGAGCAGGGTTTGAACTACTGGATTGGTACGGCGCTGTAGCCTACCTTAGTCTTAAATGGTGAGAAATAGAAACTTAATAGAACATCATCTTGACTGTTTGTAGTGGACCAAACATACCGCTCACTTTCGCATGTTTAAAAGTTTAGAGTGGACTTTTGCTGTCACGGTTATGTTAACCGCAACTAGCATGCTAACAGTGCATCAGTCTCACTAGTTTGTGGACAAATTTGGTATAGAGTAGATCCCGCTGAGCTCACCATTGCGATAATTATTTACTGCCCATAGGCCTGTCACGATAACAAATTCTGAAGTATGATGCATCATTGAAGTAAATATAGACGATAAATGATAATACTGAAACCAAATCAGAAAGCAGAAGTATCCCACAAAAAGTATTGTAAGTGTACAGTATTGTTAAAAAATGTAAGCTGCAACACTTTAGTAGTTAGTTTGAATCTATAATGAGTTCATAATTCAATCTTCTACAGCTCAAATGTCATTGTAGTACAGAAAAATAATCCAAATTTTCCCTCTAGTGCAAAGAAAAAGTACCCATGATAAATATTGACCCACAAAAATATTCTGTCACCTATCATGTATTGAAGAATAAGTCGATATAGTAATTATCATGACAGGCCTAGCTGTCCATAAACAAAACACAACAAAACAACAATATCTGAATATGTTTGAACATGCTTATCGTTTTACAAACACTATGATATCATTGTTAGTCAAATTGCCCACTTTGGAAGATAATGAGGCAATTTTCAGTTCTGCAGATTAAATGATTAATATGTCGGCCTCAATGACACGGTGCGTCTGTCATCGTGAATAAATGTGTCATCGAGCGGTTTCCCTTTAAAACTCTTAATTACAGCCTACACATGGTGGCTGCTGAGCTCTGCATTTGAGTAATTGCTTTGCTCCTTAAAGACACGTACAGTCTGCGTATAAACTTCGCACTAATCCCTGTTTAGGATGATGCCACTGTCGTAAACACACATCCTATAGATTTTAGTGGGAAACCCGAGCCACGTGACGTCAACCATTACGTCATTTGTTGACATGACGAATGTGTCGAAGATTAGCTTTGGCTTTCTGGATGGAGCCGTGGAATGTTAGGGAACGCTGTTGGTCAGCTGGATATTTTCAGTTTGGGCAGCTGGGACTTGACCTGTCTGCCCGCCTGTTGTGCACATGGGGCTTTTGGGAGGAAAGTGGGGCTCCCCTCCGCCTGCGTATGCTCTTTGGAATGTCAAGACAAATTACGTATAGCTCTGGGCCAAAAGGAGTCTGCCACGTTTAATGAGTTCCTCACAAGAGTAAATACATGTTTAGGGGAGCAGTGGCAGTTAGCAGATCTCCTCTTCCTGGTCGGCTGCCTGCATCGTAAAAAGAAAAAAAAAGTATGTTATGTAGGTTGCCATGGAGATTCCCCCCTATCCTGCTGGGAGGGGGCTTCAGGTTTTCAACACCATTTACTATCCTGGTGGTACAGCTCTAGAGCCCTGAGCACCTCATGAGACAAATGAGGTTAGGTGTCTTGTAGCAAAGTCATGATCAAGGGCAGGGCACTAGCAATTTTACATTAAATAAGAACTATCATGGTGAGAAGTATTTAGGGAAAATGGTACAAAGTTCTAAATCTGAGGCTCTGTTGTTGGTCCACCTTGTCACTTTTGAGAAAGTGTCATGGGGAGATAACTACAAACACAGTATAATAACTACACATTTAAAGCTACCATCTGTAAGTTTATTTGATTTTTTGTGACCTGTAGACGGCAGATGTGAAACTTTTTCCCTCCTCCCCCTCCCCTCACCTGGCCTTGGTTCAGGCTCACCTGGTCTTCTTCTGTCAGGCCACACTCTCACACAGCAGTAACGTAGATAGCATCTAGTGGTGTTCTGTGAGAATCCAACACGGCTGGGTCAGCCAGTCTAATTACAAACGGTAGCTTTAATAGTCTTAACCAAACTTGAAAAAAGACCTCCTTCATAATGAACAAATATAGTTTTTAAGAATTAGGGTTAGAGTATTCATTAAGTAGTTACTAACCTTTAAGTAAGTAGTTACTAAGCCTGAATCATTCTTAAACTATTTGCTTGTCATGAATTATGTCTTCGTTCATGCTTTATTAAGGATAAATAAGGTGTTATTATAAAGTCATATCAAGAGCTGGTTCACTGAAATATAACCAACTATTTTACTATACTGCCAAATGTGCATATTTTGTGTCTCTTGATAAGGTCATTAAAGTGGAAAAATATGTGTTAGTGTGTAGACTGTAGGGAACAGTGTCTTAATTCCATAGACTGTATATATAAATGGACATAGCCAACCTGCTAGTCGCTATGTTCCAATTGGAAGTGATCATGGGCGCACTTCCGGCTCCATTCACTCTGACTTCAATTCACTTTACATTGAAAAACTGTCACCCCTAACTCCATAACTGCTGCTGTCAGGCTCCTCATTTTGGTCTTAAAATGTTCGTATTGACTCTCTCTACATGATCCTGGTATTTTTATTTCAGTATTGTGTCCGTAAATCAGCATATGAACATTAATGTCATATGTTGTTAATCAGGTGCCTTCTTTCCCCAAGGTCCTCCGGCTAGCATTAACAACAGGTTTGATTGACAGCGTTGCTAAGCTCTCACTACCTGCTAAACCAGCGGTGCCGGTGGGAAGGGGCATTACCTTCAACAGCCGCACTCCAGATTGACTCTTTAATTGCTATGCGGTCGGAATTCTTAAAATGCAACTTGGCTCCAAATTTGCCTCTATAACTGCTCTAGCCTCAATCAGCTTCATTTGACTGGAGCCGAAAGCTATGGGTGACGTCACACTCACTTAGTCCACTTCTTTATACAGTCTATGATTAATTTATTATTATGACACTAAATAGAAAATTCTGAAAGGTACAAAGAAGACTATATTGTATTTTGCAAACGCCTCCCAGTCAGAGCCCTCTCTGCCGCAGCAGCAGAACCATGACATCTCCTCCTCTTCACCAGCGTCTAGGCCACCAGAAACAACAGGTAACACATTTTATTTACAGTGTATAGTATGTCCCAATAAAAATGATGTCTGGAGCTCGCCACACACTACAGGATTTTCCAGTCTTAAATGATTTTTAAACGTGCAACAAAAAGCACAGACCATAGACACCAAGAGAATCGGATGAGATTTTAAATCTCTGAGTGCAAAGACTGCAGTGGAATATGGCAGTGAAGAGACTGCACACCACAAGCTAAAAGTTGTGAGCGCACCTCAGCTGTTTCCAATCTACAATAAAACGACTCACTTTGAGACTTTAAAGAGTTCAAAAGATGAGAGCACTGCACTTCTAGTTTAGATGCAAGTCAAAACAGTGTCATTATTATTTGTGAAATATGGCGCGCTAGTTCAAATAAATGCTTTTAATGCACAGAAGGCTGGTGATAAATTCCACCGGAAGTGTATCGCTAATCTGGATGTAAACAAACGGATGTGAGAAGCTACTCTCGCCTTTTTACTTTTAAAGAATGCTTCAAACTGGATTAATAGCTCTGTTGTGTACTGGGTGTCATTATTTGCCAAATAAGGACAAATTCTAATGGCTAATATGAATGAGAATGCTGCAGTTGATCAACATTACGAGAGATGAGTAATAAAGTCGTCATTACATTTTTTTGCTATTTCCTGGGTTTGTATCTTGCGCCTCTGTGTCCGTCACTCCCTCTGCCCCTGACACTCTGCTTTATTGGCTGGTGCAGTGGTGTTGATGTTTCATAGTTGCGATATGACAAAGCAGCTCAGAGTGCACTGACACATGAGGAGCGCAAAAGAGGGTCCAAAGTCGGGCCACGCCTCCCTGACTTTGGGGCCTAAATCGGGCAAATTTTCTTGTAGTGTGTGGCAGGCTTTAGATAAGTGGAATTCCTAATGAGAAGGGACGCAACCACCTCTGTAATTCTGGGCAAGATTAAAAACAAGGGTGCATCCAGATTATATTTGTTGTGGCTTGTTCAGTCTCTGCTCATTTATCTTCCGTCTGTCTGAGTGGTTTCACCTGTTCAAATCAAAGACAGGAAAATGTTCTTAGATTCAGCAGATGCCATTTTTTCATATTTATTAGAATTTTGGTAACAAAATTACTGAGTTACTTTCTTCATAGACAAAATGGCTTTGACAACAGAGTTTCTAGTGTGTTGTCATTACGCTAAATATAGCTTACTTTTGATTTATTTTATTTATTTATTTGTAAATATGTACATTAGACATGTAACATGCTACATTTATAGCCAAGACTAATTTGCAATGTCCATCACTTGAAGGGCTTTTACAAAAGGCAAAAAACACACAGGGTTCACTTTATGATTGAAGTGAAGTGATACAAAGGCAAATGTAGGTCAAATTTATCAGTGATTACATGTCTGACTACTCTTTAAGACCCCTTTAAGTTCATGTTAAAAACCACCCCAGTCAAGGTCCAGTTTCAGCTCAAGGCTTAAGGAATTGCAGAGTTTAGCGCCCTGGACAGAGAATGTGGACTGCCCAAGGATATTTTTCTCAGGAGCACCTTCACATTCCCATTCGGCTCCTCGTTTGATGGAGCCCACTGCTCTGAGCAGGACTGTGAGTTTACTGAGGACACTTGGAGCTCTACTGTGCAAACATTTATACATTCATTTTAAGTTACAAAACCTAATAAAATTTTTAAAGCTAAGAAAGTGTAATCTCGACAATATCTGGCAATGTTGTGTTCTAACAGGTTTCTTGTCTAATATTTTGATGGCCTTATTGTTAATTGTATGGCTTAGTTGTAGATGTTGTTGCCTGGGACCGGCACGTCGTTCAATAACTGATCTGGGAAAAAATCATTGCATGCATGAAAACATTTGCAGCATGAAATGGCAAACAGTCTCTGATTATTTTGAAACTATACAAATTTGATTTTGATTTTGACCTTTTCTAAGTGACGTTCAAATAATAAATGGGAGCCTAGGATAAGGCCTTTGACCTCTTTCACTTGTTTGATGTCTTGTCCACCAACTGTCAGACACTGTTTTACTGACATTAAGAATAAGTCCAGAGGTTTGAAACCAGACTGCTACAGCTTCTAGATGGTGTTGAAGTGGGCAGTAATGGCTTCCATAGATTTGCCACACACATACACAACTGCATCATCTGCATACATTTGGATGCCAGCCCTGGGGCAGGCGTTAGGTAGGTCATTGACATAGAGAGTGAGAAGAAGTATTGATCACTGTGGGTCCCCTGTTTTCAATGTTAAAAAAGATAATTTTTCATTGTTGATTATTTCTCATTGCTGTCTCTCTTCCAGGTATTTCTTAAACCATTATAGTGTTGTTTCCTAAAAATTTAGTCCAGATAATCTTTGTTTAAGGACATCATGGTGTAGCAGATCAAAGGCCTTTTTTTAGATCTAAAAAGACGGCACCAACCATTTGGCGTTTATCGATTGCTAATTTAAGTTATTCAATAAAATAGCAGTTGGCCGCTTCAGTTGAATACTCCGGGCGGAGCCCCATGAGGGGCAAAGGGGTATTTTTTGGGTCCAAAAGTCAGTTATGTAACTTTATCATAGAGTACATAATACTGGCCCAGATTTGTACCCATGACCCAGAATAGGTGTAAATAAAACTACAACTAGATAAGCCCATTAGCTACTGGATCCTTATTATACAATAAGGTGTTATTACACAAAACGGCTTGCTTCTTCACCAGAGAAAAATAGATGAATAAAGAAATACACTTATCCATGGGGAATAGTAAAGCAATCTATTTAAGCAGATAATCACATGAATAATAACCACATAAGTGCATTTTCCCTTACTGTCCTTTCTAGATTTTGCATTGGAATCATTGGCAGGAGCACACCGCAGCAAAGTTTACATGTCAGTAACATAATCATGCTATATAATCATGATGTATAACCCTAAAAAAAAGAAGAGAGGAGCTTGAGATAGGTGTAGAATTCCTTATCCTTTCGACAACATTGAAAATGGTGTATTCTTTCTTCATGTGTTAGTAGTTCATACACTAATAGACATGTTTAATCTATTTAATAAATATATACATTTAAATGCAAAATTTAAGTTATGGAGCAACTGGAACAACTTACCCCAGTACCGATATATTGTATAAGTAGCTCTTGAGGTGAAAATAAGTCAGCTGTGGACTGTCTGCATTTAGCTATAATGCCTTTTATTGTTCAAGAATCAGGAAGTGATTAGATTCAACTGATTCAACAGCTTCCACAGATAAATGCTGTGTTGTTGTGTCCTTGGGCAAGACACTTAACCCCCCACCTTGCCCCCAGTGTCTGCATATACTGGTGTATGAATGTGTGTGTGAATGGGTGAGTGGTTCCTTGATGTAAACCGCTTTGAGTCCCTTGAAGGTGGAAGAGTACTATATAAAAATGTGACCATTTACCATTAGTATGCTGGTTGTTGTTAGCGTTACGGTGAAGACAAAACTCCTCTGAAAGTTGTGCAATATAAACTTATAAACTCATCGCTGTGAATAAATATGTATAAGGTAAGTGAGTATCTTTGGACCACTGCAAACAGTTGCACTATTTCTGGTTTTCACATTTTTAAGACAGGAGAAATCTGTTAGCTTAACAAATAGAAACCCCAAGCAACGAAGGCCCATTTCCTTAACCTGTGCCTTGTTTTGCATAGACTGTGACCAAATCGCAGCGTCAGAATTTTACGTTGTACAATTAGTTTAAACTGAGGCCAGTTTTACAATGTGGGCTGGCACATAGTCACCACATTTTGCTAGGACTCTTAGACTGTGTGGGGTCTACCAGTGTGAACCCAGCGTAATGTAAGGAGTCTGCATATGGAGTGTAAATGTGCATTGTGGTTGGTTAACTTGCACATTTATGAGTTTTACGTTACAGCTAAAGTAATAAAATGCATGCCCAGGAAAGCACAAACAAGGTTCACTGAACTGTAAAATATAAAAACCTAATATTTTTGGAATATACTGAATTCACACATCAAAGTTCAAAGGTGCTGTACTTGATTTTTTGTGAATTTCAAATTGTGAAAAACAGAACTAGTTAATGTCTCTGTAATCCCTCAGTCGTCC
>JACM01048427.1:0-27856 GCA_000787095.1 Periophthalmodon schlosseri
TCATTGTTGATTTTCTAACTTTCTCTTAGTTAAATCACTTATCATGGGCTTTAAAAAAAATAAATTGAATTGAATATATAGAGTCGTACCATATTTTTTCCTACTATGAGCCTACTATCAATACACCTCAAACGCACATTCAAACCAAATGCATGGATGGTCTCATTGCTACAAGGTCACTATAAAAAGCAAGGACCAAAGCCCACTTGTTATGTCCTGAGCAGTTGGATGCCTTCTGTCTTTGGCTGTTTTTTTTCTAATATAAGTTGGGTTTACACATTGACATTGCTCCTTCTCTGTTTTATAGCCACTGGCCAGAATTCAGGAGAGCTCAGTGAAAGTGTTGTTCCGCACAACAAAGTCTGCAGTCTAGCACAGAGAGAACAATCTGCTGACTGAAGCTGAATGGTTTAAAACCAATAAGACTGAAGGCCGCTTTGCAGCCCAGGTTTTGTTTTAGATTTAGCAAAGTGGAAAGGAAATGTTGAATGGTTCACCATTTGGTGTACTTTGATTAACTTTACTCACCCAGTGTTAGTCTTTGAAATGCCAGTAGATGGCAGTGTGGGCTTAGTGTTTCACCTCCGAGTTTTGATCAGTTTGTGGGAAAGAAGGAAAAATAGTGTATACTTTATTTTAATTTTTTCTATTCACACTACTAAAATAGAGCACACAGGGGTTTTTGTCACCATCTCAGGCATGTACACACAAGTGTGCATGTGCAGAACAGCTTTTGTGATTTTCTGATTATTAGCCTTCTTAGTTTGGTGGGATAAATAGATAATTACAGCAAGTAGCACTGAGTTCTAAAACTGTTGAGACCAGGTAAGATGTAATCCATCTATACAGAACACACTTATCTGGTAGTTTACACATACATTTAACCAAATCCAGGGTTTGGCATATGTTTTTGTTTGTCAACCATTTGGGAAAATAAGGAGATCTTTGTAGTCTATGTCCAATCAGGAAGAAAAATGCATATTTCACTGTAATCCAGGCAGTTTTTTAAAAAAGATATCACCCCCTTTCTCCTTTCATCCATCTAAATGCAGCCACAACCACCCTATTTTTATACTCATTTTCCTTGATTAGGACTACTGGTGTCATAAAGTTGTTGCAAATACACTACTTAATGCTCACTATGTCTTTGTGATATTCTCTTGTAAAGCTGAAACACTGTCATATTTCACTGACCCTAGTTACACCTCAGCAGTGCTATTAGACCGACTGCATTGATAGGGATGTTTCCAGAGTGTTGCTCTCAATGGCTATATGTGAATCAATCATACTTAATTCAGTAGACAAGCAGAACCACTTTTGTGGTGGATGTCATTAATTATTAAGGACTGTGGGCTATAAATTATGGGACTGGTTTTACCTCACCAAACTACATATATATACACAAATTATTTGAACACTGTGTCAACATTCTGTATGTTAAATTCAATCATAAATGCTGCATTAAAGCATATGCAAATGAGTAAGATTTAAATGCAATACAATACAGGGACATTTTCTGTGAATCTAAGTGACAGACCAAACTTTGTTTGTTTCAGAAATCAGTTGCAGATGTTTGAATGTTCTCTGTCTTCACTTGAATGTGTCTTCTGATGAAGTGATTTTGTTCCCACAGTGCTGAATACTGGCAGCTTGCCAACCCGCTTCACCACCTCCAAAACAAATGCAGGCAAATGTGTTGAGGGGTGTCCAAGATGGTTCACTCTATAGTCCTCTGTCCTGGAAGGCAAGCTTGTTATCCCAATATCAACGCAGCATGTTTATGGCACGCTGATGCAGCATGACTTTGTCATTTCTGTGACCCTTTTCTCAGACGCACACATTTCGAGGTTCATCCATCCTAATGCAAGGCTGCTGCAGTGCTGAGTTACACTATTACAACAAGAGCTTTGGCATCATACCCAGACACCGGACTGCGGCACAACATTCAAAACCACTTCCCTCTTCAATCACTTAAGGTAGACAGGAGCCTTTTCAGGGTCCGGACTGGTGACTAATATTGACTTACACTTTATGGCTAACAGCATAGAGGCTTGTGTAGCACAGTAAAGACTATGGAGCATTACACTGTGTACACTTATGGCTGCACACATTAGCCCCATCGCCTTAACTGTTGAAGATGTGCACTGTTAGCACTTTTCATATCATCCTGATCCTGCCTGTTGGAGAACTAAGGTGGCCTTTGCCAAATGTGCAAAATGGAGGGGTTAGCTGTTATAACGGAGAAAATACTTGTCCTAATACAACCATGTTTAACTTCACACCACCTACTGTCTGCAGAGCTTCAGTCCCTCGGTCAGGCTCTGGATTGTATGAATTACTATAGAAATCAGATGCACTTAGAATCTTGTGATGCCTGCTTTAATCACATCCATTATAATATTTGATTTTCACTTGGCGTTGGAGTTGGCAATCTAACCACCGCCAACAATTTAACAGAGAAAATAAATTTGATTGTACAGTGTGTAAAGCCTTGTCAGTTGAGCCACCATGTAATAACTCTGTAATAAGTCTGAGTAGATAGGAAAATCCTCTTTTTATACAAGATAAGAACTACATACCTCTATACTACTTTACTTTACTATCACTTTCTGTGACATTGGGCTATGTACAAAAATAAAATTGAATTGCTATGTACAAAAATAAAATTGAATTGACCAAGTAGAGGAACACTTTTTGAAGTTGCACCAATGCACCAAACCACTTTACTAAGACTCCAGGCCTGTTCTGATTTGACCTGTGCCATTTTCAGATAGAAAACTAGAGACATCCAAAGACATATTCTTTGTCCAGCTCAAGCTCTAACTCTTCATATCATGTTTAAAGAACATGACAACAAATCCAAGCAGGAGCTATCACCACAACGCAGACAGAATGGAACAAAGAAGTGGTCTGATACCATGAGACGCTGTCAGGTCCAGTGAAATCAGATGACGAGGTTGGGAGGGTCATTGTCATTGCGGATATGGGCTTCTTCCAGTCAAAAACGTACAAACTTGCGTAAAAACTTCAAAACTTGTGTAAAAGCTTCAAAACCCAACTTATTTTCTCAACATCATTTATAATCTATGATACAAATAGTGGCAAAAGCACTCGATGGTCTATGAACCTAAGCCTGAATTCTCACCATTGTGAAGTAAAAATCTTTTCTCGAGATTGATACAAAATTTGCCCTGCCATGTAGCTCAATCATTATATTCCATGGAGGGTGCTTCACATTTTGTTTAACTTACTAATATGCAACATTGCTGGCGTAACCTGGCGTAATGAATTAAAGTATAAAGGGGAGAATGTATAAAATAGCCCTAATATCACCGTTCCCACCATCTGCTTCATGCTCCACCAGGGGACATCATAGTCTATCAATCTTTCACCCAGTTATTGACGCGATGTCCACATAAATTTGTGGGAGAGTCACTGGTGTATTATGAAATATTCATTTTAAATTCCCTCTCCAGTGTTGGCGGATGTAGAGGTCTTCTTGTCCCCACGGCAACAAAAGCCAGAGGTTCATGCATTAACTAGTGACTAATGTAGATGGAGTATTGTCAGATGTATTGACTAAATAGCCTCATATTCCACAGTGCATCGTTGAAAGTGGTGACTATGTGACCTAGATATTAGACAGAGCTATTTTAACTGTGAATATGCACTCCCATATGCAGTAAATTGCTCTTAGGAAGGATAGACTAACTTAACAGCTCATAGTCGTGGCAATGTGCTATGTTACTATTACTCCCACTTATGAATGTTACAGCCTCGAGAATCAAGAAATAAAACGTTTAAGGGTTTCTTTTTCACTTAGAAACCCAATGTGTAAAACATAATATGGGTGTTTGTTGGCATTTGGGTAATTTGACATCTGGAAGCGTGTCTGATCCATACGATGACTGAATGATATCTGTAATTCTCCTTATTAACCCTGGGTCAGTCTGAAATACTGCCTTACACTTGCAAAATGTTAACTTAAGATATGCATAGTAAAAGAAAAATTTTAAATCTGTCAACTGGGCAAAAAGTTGTAGGAGTGAAGACATTTCGCTGCTCATCCAGTCCAATCCATCTTCTTCAGTTCTGGTCAGATTACTGGTGGACACTGCCTTATATCTATCTGAAGGAAGGAGCTAACTACACTATAACTCACACCTATTGTTTACAGTTTAGTTTCAGTGTAGCTAGCTCCTCCCTTCAGACAGATGTAAGGCAGTGTCCACCAGTAATTTGACCAGAACTGAGGAAGTGGCTTGGATAAGGAGCGAAACGTCTTCACTCCTGCAACTTTTTGTCCAGTTGACAGATTTTTTTTTTTTTTTTTCTTTTACTATGGATCATACCTGGATGAGTGAGGGATTACACAGACACCTTAAAACACTTTTGTCACTTTGAGTTAAAAAAATTGACAATGATAGTGCACAAAAAGTATATCTTCTTATATATTGGTCATATCCTAAAATATTGATTTCAGAAATAATTGAACTGTTGAGTTGAGTTTCTCCCATGTAGGTACCCCATGACATCACAGTGCTGTATTTCAGTGGGATACAGTCAATATTTCTATATGTTTTTCTTTGAGGTGACAGCTGCAGTTTCTGCACTTGGATGATACACCAAGGTTACAACCATTTGATGCTTCCAATTTCAAATCTGTCAAAGACTAAATAAATTATGCACATCAATCCATGCATTAAGTACAAGAAAAATGCTGTCGGATGTAATTATAGCGTCAGATATGAATACCCTCCATAAATCATAACTGTACATTGTATGCTGCTTTAATAGTAACACATGGCTTCACTTTATGACTTGCAGATGGGTTCCTGAATACATCACAGGCCAGAATAATATGTTAATGCTACCTGTATGTTTGTGTTATTGTCCTTTATAGAGTTTGAGAAATCATAAAACATGGAATGAATGCATATCATGGGAGTGTCAGACTGTAGAAGGAAAACATTAATCACACACACATCAACAACATAAGGAAGAAAATATATGATGATGAAGAAATTTTGTAGAGTTCATTTGAAATACACTGCATTCTTAAGGGTGTAACAGTAAATAACATTAATCGTAAATGAATTGCAGTGTTACTTCCTTGTCTTTCCCTCACATGTTGTGGTACCTTCAGAAGCCTGTGCCTGCCCTGGGTCAGATCAGAGACATGGCCGCCTCACTGACCAGCCGTGCATACCTAATACACACCTGTAGCAGTAAAATATGAGTGGTCGTGCTTTATTAGTACTTAAGGTAACTGAAAAATATATACCACTATCTTTTTGAAGGCTGCAGTTTTGTTTTAGATACTTAAAATAGTGTGGCATTTACAATATAACAATATAAAAGAAATATGATGATGGATTCATTTTATAATTGCTCTGCTGACTCAAAAGTCACCTTAACATTTACCATCTCATAAGTTATTCATTCACTCCTCATCAAGCTATTATATTTATCACATGGGTCAAAAAGTGCAAACGTGACTTTTTGGCATCATGAACTATGACTTAATGAACAGACCACAATAGAGATAACGTTTTGCCCCCCTTCCTCTCCACCAGTCACAGCACAGCTCTGATCCCCATTACAATGCACTGGTGAGATAAGCAGGCTGATTTCTGTACAGATCAAAGACCACCCACAAACAAATCAATAGTTTTATCTACACGGACAGCCCACTCGTGACACTGCTCTGTGAGATTAGCAGTTTTAAATTCTCATTTAAAATCATTTGAAAACTCATTTAGTTCTTTGGTCAATGCCCAAATGCATATTAATAAAGGTTGAACAACATAAACAAATCATTTAATGATGTGTATCTACAGTTGATTTTGAACTGCACCACCACAGTGTGATATACCAATCTATTGTGTCAATCGTGGGGTACAGACAAGCATGCAGCATGATATGCATCACTTTTCATGTATTAATGTCAAATGAATGTTTCTTAATTAGAAATACCATTTTGTCATTTTGCCTTCATCATTGCAATGAGATAAACTGTCGTCCCTAATCCTTCCTTGTCTATGAAGAATACTATTCTATCAGTGGTAAATAAATGCCACATCTTAAAGGCACTATCCTAGTTCATCTTAAAATGTTGCAGGTCCAAAGTTATTCCTACCTTATGCATTCTGAGCATCGTAATTATTCACTACAATGAGTTTATAAGCACTTTTCACTGTAATACTAACAACAGCTAGCATGCAAAGCACACACTTCCTGATTCTCCAACGTGCTTTATAATGAAAGCATTAGATGCAGACAGTACAAATTGTGTACAGGGCCCTTTAAATTTTTCCACCCTGCACGCCTCTCAACGGGGAAGCACTACTTATTATCTTCTTTTAATAATTTCCATCTGGCTAATGAGCGTTTTTCCACTTCACCAGAGGCGCTGCTGTTTGTATTGTTATATTTCATCACTTGGTTAGATGTTAATTGAGTTTTTCATATCATTTGTGCTGAGTTAATGTCTCACTCTTATTTTTTCTTTCCTAAATTAGCTTTAAGGGTCTCCACAGGTGCACACTGCAAGGTTGTGTACGTGACTGCTTGTTGTTCAGCCATGTTTCTTTGTATAATAAGCCGTCTGATAGCACCGGAGCACTACCAGGGGTCCGCCTGCCTGACTATCATAGTATTTTATGTGGTTCAATCCCATCATCATATACACACAATGTAATCATAGCATTGTGGCATCTGTGTTTTTATAGCTACATTCTGGTGCATTGTGGGTAGACTCCAGATTCTTATTCCTCCATTAGATATCTGCTGCTTGGCAATCAGTCACATGCATTTTCTCTCCAAGTGTGGCCCTAATTACTGCAAAGTATTCCACCTACGGCCTTATTAGCATACTCTATTCATAATGTACCGCAATGAGAGAGAAGTGAGAGCAAGCTGCAGGTGTGCCACGGATAAAGGACATTTTGGAAAAACAATTGTCAAGAGGGGTTTACATGTTGTATCTTTTAGTACACCATACAGGGATATTCTACTGTTCAACTATTTCTGCACTTCAGTTACTTCTAAAAGTACTAAACATGACAGCAACAGTATAAATAAATAAATACCTCAACGTAAAGCCTTGGTTGGCATTGTTGTTATCTGTGTTATACTTACTGCCAATGAATCCACAGGTCCTGAATTATGCCTGTGACTTGCCCTGGGTAAAACAGTTTGACAGTTTCGTGTCAGTGGCATCCAAAAATGGCCTACTTGTTCGATCGTAATGAGAAATCTTGCTCCGGGGTGGCAATCAATTAGCCAAAAGAAATTACCATCGACACCTTAGCAAACATTAGCATTAGCAATCTGTATTTACAGCCAGAATCACTTCATGATTAATGATTCCTGTTAATGAGTTGGGTCACAATTAGGTCACAGAGAACAAAAGGTCAACCCAAATAAATGAAAATGTTCGATAAAAAATACAATATAAATATGTATTTATGTATTAATGTACGTATTTTTTGTTTGTTTATTTAGACCTGTTGTTATTTAACTGTTATTAGATACTGAAGATAAACTTTCTACATAGCATGTCACACACAAATATATGGTCTTACATTGTGAAGAAGGACACAATGAAGCCCCTGGTAACTTTTTGTATCAAGCTTGGGTTTAAGGGGATCATTGATACCAGAGTAAAGTATAGGCCCTGACAGACTGGGAAATAGAGGAGAGACAGGCTGAGCTCTGCCTAGAATGTGCTCAGGGCCACGACCATGTGACTAAGACTGACGAGGTGCAGTGGCAGCACTAGGTAATTGCCACTGTATCAGCAGCTCGTCTTTGGTGTCATCCAATTCATTAACTATGCATCCGCTCCCAATACTGTATGCAGGGAGAATTATGAGCCACACTCCTCTCCTCCTTTGCTTCCATTATACTATTTCAGATAAGAGTGAACAAGCTACAGTGGGTTATACTTTAGGAGATATTTTTTCATTGTGATGATATTATATGGACTTACGCTAAAACATGACTAATATACAAGATTATAAAAATCCCTCCTTACTCTATTTTTATATTTTCTTTGCACATTTCTCCATTTAGTCTGCAGCCCCATTGCGAACAGCCCAATTTACCTTCACTAAAACACAGTGGGAAGTTCTGTTCAAACAGGACCTCCCAATGGACCCTCCTCTGAGCTAATATGTGCTGCTGCCTCAAATTGGAGTAACTTGGATAGCCAAGAGCACAGCAAGCCATGGTTCTGCAAAGTACCATGGCATGAATAAAAACATTAATGCTAATTCCAAAAGTTGCCTTTAAGTGAAAAGTTCTGTGCCATTGACTTGTCACAAAGTTACCTCTAAGAGATGATGTGTGCAACTTTGACAGTTGGAATATTGGCAAAGCTTTGCTGTCTTCCTAAAGCCATTTAGAAGTATGTTTAGACTTCCAAATGAAAAGCCATTGCCATATGTTTGTTTTTTATTTGATAGGACCCATACCAAAGCTTTGACCTAATTAAGGTTGTGTTCATGTTCTAGATTTTAACAATATCATAGTTAAGAGATGGAGGTCAGAGGTCTATACAACTCAATGGGAGATTGAGAAAGAAATGGTCAAAACTGAAAATCCATACATTGAACTAGATCGTTATTTGTTTGTTAGAGATTGACTTTACAAACTTGTCACATTAAACATATGGCTAAAAGTAATTTCAGTTTACAAGAATCACACATTAGAGTTTGACCAATGCTATTACGTTTTGAGGCTATTCTGAGAAAAAAATACTGTCACCAGTTTGTTTTAACTGACAGCTTGAATAGCTTTGTGTCAGTTTTTGTTTCATGTGGATAGACCCAGTAATTGCAGATGTATTAACCACAGACCAGGATGCCTTTTGTATTATCTGCTTTTTTTTTTTTTTTTACATCAGATTGTATTTATAGTTTGAGTAACCCATGTATTACAATCAATGTGCACACTGTTCATCATTTGCCCATAGATCAATGTATTTCTTTGACTTACAATAGTGGATCTGTGGGAAAAACAATACACCACGTTTAAGAGCAAAAGGTTAACCTGAATATAGCTGCCATGCTAACCCTGCCCTATGGCTCCTCTAGCCGCACTGTCCCCGCCCTCAGCCCTTTTCCACCTCTTTCTCCCCAAACCCACAGCTCCTGGGGCAAGCATTTGTGAATTCATCTTTTGCCCTCACGGCCCGCTCAGCTGTCACATCGCATCTCACACACCAGACAGCCGACTACAACAGTGTTAGGGCTTTTTCAGACTCAAAAACCCACTATTCCACCAGCCACATATCAGGAAGCAAAATATTTGAGTAGGAATGGTTTCTCAGTGGGATCTGAGAAAACTCAAGGCATTAAAGTCTCATTTAGATCAGTACAAGTTGTTTTCATTTGAGAACCGCTTTTAAAAAGTAATTACAGAGAATACGAAATGAATCGGCTTAAAATTCAAATGTAAGTGTTTTAATTTGGCTCAAAAATCCAAACAGTGTGTCGGCCGCAGTGCTTGCATGCGGAAAACCAAAACGAAACTGATACAGAGACAGCATGCTGAAATCTCATACAAGTAATGTACATATTTCATCATCATAACACATTTAATGGTGATATTAATATATTTTACATATGGAGTTAAAATTGAAGCTAACTGCCCACAAAGTCATTGGAACTGTATAAAAACAGCATTTACTGTAACTGTAATCTGTAAAAGTGCACCATGTAACTCTTTATTATAGTGGGGGTTCTGCCACCTGTTTCTCTCCATGGAGCTTTCCCTGGAATTTTCCAGAGTATGGCATTAAAGCTACCATCTGCAATTAGACTGGCCAACCCGGCATTGTTGTATTCTCACATATCACCACTAGGTACTATGTACATTACTTCTGTCTGATAGTGTGCCAGCTCTGGCCTGACAAAAGAAGACCAGAGAGCACAGGTGAACCTGAACAAAGACCAGATTAGGGGAAGGGGGTACAGGTTTCACATCTGACACGTACTGGTGAAAAACTCAAATAAACTTACGGATAGTAGCTTTAAACTTGCATATCTTGGATTTATTAAATTATAGGTTTTATTGCTCAAAAATAAATAGAACAACATGCATTTGTACTGCGAGTGGGATTGCCCCTCCCCAAATACAACCTGTGGCCTAGTGGCTTCACCTGCTTGTCTTCATGAAGAATGATAGATTTAATGCCAGACTGCGGAACAATATAGGTAAGACAACAAAATCTCCATGGAGACAGGTGGATATCCCTCCTTCAAAAAAAGAAAAAAAAAAATCAAATTTGCATAGTGCACCTTTAATGAGGAAACAAATATGTGAAGACATTGTTACATGCAACTAATAAGCACATGAAGCAATCATAAAGAGACCAGAATCTCAACTGGTGAGAAAAAGAAAGCAAGAAATTCTGGTCAAGATTTAAATCATACACTTCCATATTTTCTCTTCTAACACCAAGTCATTATTAAACAATTCATATTTCCCTTTTTTCGGGCTGTAACTTGATAAGGTCAGTATGTTTGAAAAGTTCGTGACCAACAGCCAGTGCCACTGTTGACCACTGGAGCGTATCTGTTGAGTCCTTGTGCTGATTTTGATGTTTACTGACAGCCCCTCTCCAAAACTCACTTTCCATCTTTTCACTTGGGCGGACTTTAGTGTCGTGGGGCAGGTTGAATCAGACACACAACTTGTCTCCAGGTGTCACCCAAATTCAAGACTTCAACCCCAAATTCAATGCCATAAATAATAAATATTGAGTAGTATAAAACAATAAGACAGAGTCAGAATGTGACTCCAGTGGACTTGTTATTGAACTGTGCAAAGCTGACAAATAAAAACAGAGATGAAAGCAAAATCTGTCACTTCTTCAATTTCACGCCACACTGCCTCGCATCATGGCACTGTAGCCCTATAATAGAGTCTTTGTGTTGTGAATAGTGATTACCTCTCCTTCAGCGCTGGATGATGCTGCTTTTGCTGCTTAGAGGATTTTTCATATCTGACCTCCATCGAGTTAAACCGGGACATGTTATAGTTTGACAGCCTGCATTGTTAAACTATTCTCAATGGTTTAATGACACAATTTAGACTCTAGTCTTGCTAAAACACAAACCTTACCCTAAACAAGGAGACCTCTGACTTTGTTTGAATGCATATTGCATGTTATATGCTTAAAAATGCACTAGAATTCAGGAACCCATGTGTTCATATTTTTAAAAAATATATTTTCAGAAAACATTTTTAAAATATGACAGTGTAAAACATTATTTTTTTACAGTTTGTGTTAAAGAGAGGCAGTGTCTTTGAGTGTCACCTTGGTTGTTTGCATGCTCTGTGCAGACGGGGCATCTGACAGTCCTCTGAGTCCTGAGTCACTGAGGAGAAGGACCAGAAATACTGTGGCACAGAGGAATTAGGCACAAGGACACCTGTCAAACTGCCCCAACAAGGTCTTACTCCTGTGATGAGATCGATACTGAGCGAGCTGACATAGACAGATGTAAGCTCCTGTCCATGCACCGCCAATCCACAACTAACATCAGCCATTAGCCTAACTAACTTATGTATGTGTCCACTTATGCAAGCAGGAAAAAGGCCAGCATCAGCATTGTGCTGCAATGTGTTTGTCATTAGGTTTTTGATTGCATTATGAGACATAAGCATGATTGATGCAAGTGAGAAAATGGTGATTTTGCAAAGGACAGTGCCCCTCCACAATGTATCATCTGCAAAGAGTAATGGCATTGCATTACCCTCTACACTAATGACAACAAATGCTCCACGGCATTCACTGTGCATTTAATAAGCAGCTATATGTGCATTCCTTTATCTTAAGTTACAATATACTTGATCATTCCCATAGAGACATTGCCCATTCGACCCCTTCAGCCCTTCTCCAGATCTTGGGCTGTAAACATGCGTAGCTGAAGGATTGGCCTGCTGTGCAAGCTGAAGGTTATAGATGACTGTATAAGAATAAATATGGAATTATGCACAAGCTTCTCAAAGCGTTAGAGTCATTATTCATTCACTCTCCACACATGGTGGTGGGGCTCTGCAGCCACAGAAGACTGTGACTTACTGACAGTGATGTAGCTGCCATTCAGCGCCAACAGCTTTTCCAACCTCCAATCACTCCCTCAAACACCATATAACAGTGCCTAGCCCAAGGCCCCAGCACTGAGACCTGAAATACTGCCATTGCATTACTGGACAAGCTGATCAGAACCCACTAACCACTTGATTGGCAGTTTGATTCTTCATCTAGAGTAGCACAAAATACTTCACGCGTCTTATCTCCAGTGTGTTTGAGTAGCTAGGTGACAGTGACTGGGTGCAGTTCTGTAAAAACGCTGTATGCATTTAAACATGGCCTGCTCTTCACAGCACACAATGTAAATGTTGCTGGAAGTGCTTCATTTTTACAGTAATAATAAGTGGCACTATGAACATCTTTCTTTGAGCGGAAAATGAAATCTGAGCATTTTGTTCATTACATCATGTTATCTTGCCTTTGGGAGCACTAATAAGAAATAATCTACTGCTAACATGCCCCTATGATCTCCAACTAACATAATTAATACAGCCCGCTGCAGTCAGTTATTTTCTATTAAAATACTGCGATTGACCTTTGCATCGGGCGCACATGCTGACTCAGAAGGGTTGGTCAGATTGTAGGTTGTTGTGGGCCCGAGTCGACTCTTTGGGGTGGCATGTGGAGAGGATGACCACCACTGATGACTTATTTCTGACACTACTGCCATGTGCGTTTCAAATTCTCATATCTAACATAGGGATTACTTCCATTTCGCTTCAAATCAAATCAGATGAAGGCCTGACGCTCCACTGTTCTTTCTGTCTCATGATAGCTCTGTCACATTCACTCAGCATTACAATTTAATTCAATGCCTCCACTTTCTCTCTCTCTCTGCTGTTTTGTACTTAGAGCTGAATATTAGTCTTCTCTATGTTTGCATTGATTCAGTGATATCTCCAGTGTTCATCCCATCCCCTCACCCCCTTTTGGCATTTTGTTTTTCTACTCTCCACATAATCCCAAAAACGACAAGCCAATTTTCCTCTACAGCTAGCAAGTGAAACTCAAGGGTATAATAAGAAACAATAATACCATGTTGTACAAAACGCATCAAATGTCGTCATAATGCAAACCAGGCAGTGAGCATTAAAATGAGATTGAAAATTTAGTGAAGATGACTCAGTGAATTCCCCTTTGATGAGAGACTAAGGGTGCGTTCACACTTGTTCTAGTTTGGTCCTGGTTTGAGCACAGTTTAGTCTTGGTTTGGTCCTGTTATGGTCCTGTTTAGTCCTGGTCCAGATTTGATTTAGGGCTTGGTCCCAGTTAAGTCACAATTATGATGCTTTAATATATGTATGTAATGCACCTTCACTTCTTCAGAGCTTATATCAACAACCATGATTTAATAGCCAATCAGCAAGTGTATGTGCAGAGAGCCAACACAATCCCGAAGCATATTATTTGACTGCAATGCATTTTCTTTAATCCAGTAAAATCACACATGGCTCAAACTGACCCTCAGAATTGTATAATCATAAAAAAACAATTTGGTATTATACCTTAAGGGCCTTTAAAATAGCAGAGAATACCCGTAGCTCAAGGGATGTACCACACCTATTAATAATTCACATTGACGCTATGGTAAGGAGACAGGTTGTCAGTTAGCAGATTTTCTCTAGGCAGTGTGAAGATAAAGGATAGTCGTGGCTGCAGGGGAGGCCATCTTTGCACCTCTCTTTACAACTGCTCTTTTCACACGGCACCTCTGCTTCCTGTGACATCACCTGATCGTACATAATTTTGCAGTCTCCTCCGGCCAAGTGGGTGCCAGACAGGGGGATTAGTAACTGTCTGGGCACAAACAGTGGCCAGTGTGGGGATAGGGAGCAGTACAGACCAGCCTGCTGTTGTATTACATTCACTTCCTTCTGGTGATGGCTGGTTGACAAGCGGAGTCTCTGTGTTTCTTTTGCACAGTTTAAGACATCAAGGCTTAAAAATAATCTTCAGTGTTCTTCTCTTGCCAAGTCTATTGTTGGATAGGTTACAGATGACTCCTAAAGGATAAGACTGAAAGATGTGAATGAATTGCATGCATGAATGGACAATGGTGAATGGGATTAGATGTCATGAAGTGAATGTTATTGGCAAAATCCACTATCTTTGTTATAAGAAGAGTTAACAGAGTAGCGTTAGCCAAAACGATTTAAAAAAGTAAACAAAAGAGTTATGGATCACTTCCTACATTTTAAAATCTCCATTGGTTTTCTATTATACTAACATATTCGTAGTTTACTTTACTATATTTTCATGGATTGGCCCAGTAATTACAAAAGTAAATGGTACATGGTCACATTTTTATACAGCGCTTTTCCACCCACAAGGTACTCAAAGCGCTTTACATCAAGAACCACTCACCCATTCACACACACTTTCATACACCAGTGTATACACAGACACTGGGGGCGAGGTGGGTTAAGTGTCTTGCCCAAGGACACAACAACAGCGTTCATCTGTGGGAGCTGGAATCGCACCGCCAACTCGTGGGTCAGTGGATCTGAGTGCTCCAACAATGATGTTTCATATCAAGAGTGAGATTTGACCCACCAACCTTCTGATCAGAGGACGACCGCTCTACCAACTGAGCTACTGTTGCCATAAACCATAAACAAACCATAAACAAATCAGATCTTAACATTTGAGACAGTTTGCAGTTGCGTTTTACCATATCACTTCGCTTCCTTCTATCTCAAATTTAAACTACACGCTCCTTGAATCGTCAAAATAGATGCAACCCATCCCCAACTGACAAAAAAATCTCCACAAAACAACATCTTTAGCTTCCGTGAGTGACTTGAGTTAAACAGAGGTGATGTGGAGGGGAAGTCACTGATCTTCACTTACCTACACTGATGCCTCTGTCCTAAGGTAAAAAGGCAGGAAACCTATCAAAGCAGGCATGTAGCGTAACACTGTGATCTGTGTGACCAGTCCAAAGTGTGTCTGCTTCAATTACACCGTTCACTTAGGTTTACTGCAGTGCTGTATCCTCCCTGTTTGGCACTAACTGGCTCATTTCAACCTCCAGACTACAAGGGCATTTCACAAGTGTTTGTCTGAGGCTCTATAGGCCTAAAGAAATCGGTGTGCCCATCAAACGATGTAAGAGAAGTGACTCTGTAAAAGCCTTAGCATCTTGACCTGTTTGAAAATTCTTTATCTAACCTTGCCCAATATTTAGCATTTTAAAAGAATACAAATTACAGGTCCATTGCTACTACTTCATTTGTGTCTTTTTCAATCATCCCACATATTTAGTCCATATCTCTGTCCTTAGCTCAAAAGGCCCTTTATATACCAGCACATAATCCATGGAACTCCTTTGTGTTGTGTCTGTGGCATTAGGAGTGGGAGACAAATGTAAATATAACTAAATCCAGCGACGCCATCGGGTTTATGCTTAAGGCACACAGGGTCACTCATTGATTGAGGCAAATGAGTTCCAGGTTAAATAGCATTTATTTATGTTAGAATTATTTTCCAGCCATTCAGTTACAAGATTTACATTTTATAGTTCAGTTTCACATTAGGGCAAGAAGGAACAAAAGGGTGAAGGCAAAACAGCAGGATGCACTGCAGGGTGTAACTGATTCAAACCCCATAACCGCTTTAAAACTCTCAGTCATGCTCAGTGAGTGACATCAGCCCAGTGAGGCCATGACGCACACAGACCCATCACCACAGACAGGAGCATGCTATTGCCCAGAGCAGAGGGCCATGAGGGCCACAGAGCAGAGCTGGCCCTCAGCTACACCTCTGGACTAAATTTACTACAAATAACTTACATTAGTTCATCTAAATGGTAGAATAGAATTTCTGAAATCAACTGAGCATCATGGAGGACAGGGCAGACAACACAGCAGGTGGAAGTGAGCAAGTCAGAGGAAGACCAAAGACTGCTGGGAAATCTTTATAGTTTTTGATCCACTACCACCTGCTGGCTGCTCCAAAAAGTCAATCCTACTACGTGTCCATACACTTACATTTTATACAAACGACTTTTGAATGTGTCTGCAGATGCAATTGGCACCCTCTTCTTGAGTTTTCCATAGACATATTTGGTGCAAGACACATGTAAATACAGGAAACACCACAGAATAGATGTAGTTATAAAAGCCTCACTAATTCATAATATTGGACCTAGAAAATTGACTTCTCAGAGTCATATAATAAAGACATAGTGAAAAGGGGGGCTAGTAAAACTGACCTGGTCACCAAAAGAAATAAGATCTGTGTATAGGTCTTTGATTCAAACATGTTTTAATAACATAGAAAAACAATGACAAAAGAACATCCAAACTTAAGAGCTGTGTGTGTTTCTGAGAGTAACTGCAGCATGATTTCATGTAAACTGAAGAGTTCCTGCTTTCCTGTCTGTGTCATTACATGTATAAAGAAACACACTGTACATAAGCCAGGGCACACCAACATTTATATGTATTGTTATTGTCTCTTTGTCCTGTCTTTTATCCACTTGGACATTTACATTGTCCCTTAAAGCTTATAACATGTTTTATAGGTCCCACATCAGTAGCCCTGTGGTTCTAACTCCATATAATTGCTTAAACTGCCCTGATACCACCACCTCCTTCTGTTTTCTACATAGTTGTTCTAAGCAAATCTCTGACCAAAATAAATGAGGCAGACTTTGATCTCCACAGGCCCATCTCAGAGGAGGCCCCATTAACAGATGTCCAGGGAACACCTCCTCCCCAAGGTCCAATGCCAGGCTAGCGTTTCCTACACCAGTTTGTGCTACTCACTGGCAAATGTCAGATATTTTTAGTTTCGAGTGAGCAGAAATGTTGAATGAGAAGGCCTTAGAGAGGAGGACATTGAAGGATTTCATTCTGACTGCCTTATGTTAGGGGAGGCTCCACTGGCACATGCTCTGAAAACCATATGTGAGGCTGAATTGGCGTCTGTGTTCATGACAGAGGGTAATTGTGTTGGCATACAAGAACACAATTTATGAATATATTTACTGTATACAAATGTATTGTCCTGATAGTATCTCTGTGTCATTTCTCATCCTATATCGATAGTCTACCATACTGTGATAAGCTACATATCTTTTCTATAGGTTTCGATTGGACCAAGTGAACGTTTTGTCAGTATTTATTTCTTTTCCAATCCGTCTCTCTTTTTGACAGCTATCAATAGACTGTAACCATAATTACATTTCATGACACCACTGTAGGCTATAGGATTGCAATAATAGTTACAATATTAGTGTGCAGTCAAACATACACAAAATTATATCATAAAACTTATTTACTTCATGCAATGACCATCATTTATATGACGATCTAACAGAGGGTAAAATATACTTCTATATTTTTGCAATTCCATCAACAAACATTTTAAAAAACTTGGTTTATCATTACCATATCATGATTATGGTTATACGATTTATAAAACAGCCGTGTTTTATTTTCTTGGCTATGCCTTTATATATTTTATATATATATACACACACACACACACACACTCAAGGAGAGCATGATTTATATAGATGGACATAGGAGTCATTGTGTATTCAAGCTAGCCCTGACCATAATGTGCTTTGTGGGCTGTTTTGATGCAGCCATATCCCATTTTCCAAAGCCCATATCTGAGCCTCATCCGGCCTCCTCCAGTGCAGCTGCAGGAGTCATCTTTCAGGTGATACTAGTACCACTCTGACAGAGGAATGAGAATATAGTCAATGAACCATGGCACCTCTGGGTCAGATTCACTGACAGGGCTGTCCTTGGGTTGTTGTTGAAGGGAGACTTCCATAAATGGAGGCATTTTTCTTTGTCTGAGCCACAGCCTTTCTCACACAGTCATGTCCTGTCCACATGAGGAGAGTGGTCCTTTCCCGCAGCATCACTGAGATGTCTAATTATTGTAACTGCACCTATGGGATCCATTTTGGCTCTGACATATCAGGAAAAAGAGGCAGAGAGAATTGTTCTGATACTTTGTTCTATTCCTGCAGTAGTTGGAGCTTCGGTATTACGTTTGTACATACAAGTAATACATTAAATGACCTCATTTATAAGTGTATCTATCTATCAATTATTAAATGATTTGATCATTTTGGTTTGGTGGTTTACATGGCTGGCCCAGAGGTATAAACAATTCAACCTTTAATTATCCCATTCATTCACTATAGGGAAGATTCATCAGGTAATCTTACACATATTCTTGGTTTGTTGCCTCTATGAGGCAATGAAATATACATATTTTGTTCCTATTTTTTGTTTTCAGTGAAGGAAACAGCTTATTATGTTAACCATTGTCCCACTGACATTGAGTGTTATGTTATTGTTGTAGGGTGGACTTTGTGGAGCTCTGGCTCTCCTCTGCAGCCCTCATGGCCCTCTGCTGTGGGCAATGGCATGCTCCCCTGTCTGTGGTGATGGGTCCGTGTGCGTCATGGCCTGGCCGAGCTGATGTCACTCACTGACCATGGCTGCGAGTTCTGAAGCGGTATGTTTAAATCGCTAGCATGAAAATGAAATACTATAACAGTTATAGTCTAATGTAACTTATTTCTCAGGTTATGGGGTTTGAGTCAGCTACACTCTGCAGTGCATCCTGCTGTTTTGCCTTCACGGTTTTGCTCCTCCTTGCCCTAATGTGAAACTGAACTATAAAATGTAAATCTCGTAACAGAATGGCGGGAACATAATTATAACCTGTGAACATAAAGAACCAAACTGTTCAAGTGAATGAAATTCTACTGGTCCTTTTTATAGTGAATGAAATTATACCAGAAGTTATCAGAAGTCCTATCTCAAGCTTTATGTAATTTAAAATAAATGCTACTATTAAAATTTTATTTTTTTATTTTTTTATTATTATTTTTTTTAGCCTATTATAATTTCATTATATTGACTTTGTTATCCACTCATAATGCCACATTATGCAGTTAGTTTCAAGACCAGAATCCCATAGAATAAACTAACTGAAATGCATTTATAATCAGTTCAGAGCCTATTCTTCTGATGCCAAACTAATTTGTCTTGTTTGTTGTAATGGTTCTTTTCAGGTAACACAAAGATACCGTCTGATGTGAGTGGCACCCGTCTGAACATAAAGCCTCCCTCTGACTTTTCCATTACAGCCGATGTAGCAGGACCAGGCTGTCTCTTCTGTCTACACCATAACAGACTGCTGCTCTTTTGTCCTTCAAAATCAAGAGGGTAAGAAAATCAATGCTGATTTATTGTTGCATTGTGGCCACATATACAACCGTCTACTCGGTGAGTGGCATAGGGATGTCCCATCACTCAGAGCCAGGTTATTGGAGACTAGTAAGAATCAATATTCAAGAGACGGGCTCACTGCAGTAATAACATAGCATTTAATAAGCCCATTTGTTGGAAAAATACACTGTATATTCTTGTCCTTAAGTAGAACTATGGAATACCAGTTCATTTTTCACTGGATAATTGAACTCTTAGAAGTCCCTCCATTTCTCAGCAGATTTGGAGAGAGCAGGTAATCACTTTCTGTGGGAGGACAGATAGGAGTGTTAAAATTGAAGAGGTGTGGGGTCAAGCGAATTTGACCTCGTGGATAATTTTGGACCAGGACCAAAGTCAAAGCTTCACATTAGGTCAAATCAACTTCTCACTCCACTGCTCAGGGTCCTTTCAAACAGAATATATTATAATGCATGCATGCTGTAGGTGCACATTAAAATTCATTGTTGTGTATATGAGAGTTACCTATACATAAGCATAATATGTTTAGATGTACACCTGAAAATCTAATATTCAGTATGCATAACAAATAAGAACATTAAAATTCAACACACAGCAGGGAGTCACTGACCAAATATTTTAGCATGTCCAAAGCCTGGATAAATAAAAAGTCTAGAAAGCTATCTATGTATAAAGTCTATAGTCGTCTCCCTGGCATTTAATACTAGCTAGACAGGATATGTTGGTGTTTTATTGTTCTTTTCCTATCTATCATATCATATGTGTATTTGTTTATTTGTTGACTCAGATGACTTTTTAAATGGCATCTGTTTTTGCAAATAAATCCTTACTTTCACAGTGGTACAGCAGCCTGTAGTCAAATGCCCAGATCTGCAGCACAGAGCTTACTTTTGCCCTGCAGTCATAACATTAACTGGTGTTCTTGCTTTACATAACTATTGTTTAAATTCACTTGTTCCCAGTGTTTGCAGATTTACCCCTCCATAGCCCAAGGATACGAGGTGCCCTATTCAAATGTCCATCTGCCCGCTCCCATCTGTGAAGAAGCAGGACTTTGGGCTCCTCTCGCTCACAGCTGAACTTGACAAGTGATCAAGGTGAGACGCCACCTGCACTGCCCTAAAAACAGAGAGAAAGAGACTATTTATAACTCAATTTATACAGGGCAAATGTGTGCTGGTGCCAAGCCCAGATAAACTAGAGGGGCATATTCATCTTTTACAAAACAACATGCAAGTGAATATCTGTGCAACTTTAGAAATAAGAGTTGAAAGTCTAAGTGGTAAATGTTCACCTTCAAGGCACTCAAAACGCTTTACATCAAGGAGCTTTACACATTCACTGACACATTCATACACCAGCGTACGCAGACACTGGGGGCGAGGAGGGTTAAGTGTCTTGCCCAAGGACACAATGTCAGTAATCATCTGTCGGAGCTAGAATCGCACCGCCAACTTGTGGGTCAGTGGATCTGACTACTTAACCAGTGATGTTCATGTTGAGAGCGGGATTCGAACCACCATTCTAAAAAACATTCTACCAACTGAACTACTGTGGCTCAATAGTCTTTCACGTGTTGTTCAATTTGTTCATCATGGTTTTTGTCAATGTCATATTTGATTGAATAAAACTGCATACAGTAAAAACGAAATTAAAAAGTACTCAGATGACAAGACTATGACTAAAAGTACATATTTTTGTTACTGTTGTCTTTGTGAAATAATAAAAGTTAAACCTAAATGAATGAAAATTAACTTGACATTTTCATTGACGAAATATTTTTTCAATGTCATTCGTACAATTATAAATACAATGCCAAAAACATGTGCGTGGTAACATTTGAGTGAAGTTCAGTAAGGACAAAGGGCTTTCGGGCACATCCTTCCCTAATGTCAGCACAGTGCCAAACGCAGACAGTTCATCAAAATTTCCTCCTAAAGTCATTTTTCTCCTGACTAAGCTCCATGACCTTTTTTTAATTCCACTGACTAATCCAGCCGTGTAGCTCTATCATTCAGCACTTTTATCATTCACTCCACACACACCCGGCTTCACAGATACATAGGGCTTTTAATGCAATGTGTAAGGGGCACTTTATTATAATAACTGTACCACTGTTTATATTGTCATAGAGGGAGCTGTCCATGGTGCTGGATGTTTACCTTTAATAAATGTACTGTACTGGCAACTCAAAACAACACGCTTTCCCAATATTTTACAAAGATTTATGGTCTACAACTGGGTCTTCTTTCTGGAACTTCTAATTAGTGTGACTGACAGACAGATTAGCCATTCAATTGATAGTTGAATCACGTGGATTGTTCTTGTCAAAACAAACATGGTGGCTTATATGTGTAAAAAAAAAAAAAAAAAAAAAAAAAAAGAAAGAAAGATAGGAAAAAAAACAACAACACAGAGAACTGAAATGCAAACTTCTACAAAAACAAATGTGCAAAGTACACACTCTGTTAACCTAAGCCTTAAGCCGAAAAAGTGACATATTTTGTTCTGAATGATACACAAAGGAAATGTCTTCCACTATTGAGACATGTGCTACAGTGGGCTGTGGAATTGGCAAAACACTTTTTGCTGTATCACTGTTACCAGACTATTTCTAAATGTAGCATTCTTTACCATCTTTCATCAAGAATTGTGTGTTTTATTGTGGATATGTTTAGTATCAAGATGGGCCATGTTATATATATTTACACAAAATGAGGCATCACTTAAGGAAGTTGATCATTTGATGCATTGGTCCAAGACAAATACACGTTTTATTTTATTATTATTTTATTATTTTATTTTTGTTTGTTTTTTTCTTTTTTAACAAAAAACCACACAAGATTCAGAAGGCTAAAGTTAAATTAGAAGAAGTCACTTTTTTGTCATAACAATGTTTTAAGTGTCTCTTGGTTGATACAGTTCCATTTTAAGTCCCATCAAGGACAACACTGGGGCCTTATGGCTGCTTTGCACAAGACAGTTTTATTTTTAGAGGAGGAACAACAGGAAGGAGGAAAGGAGGCCAAATCTACCTGGTAAGATGTGTAAGAATGATGACATGGACTGTGTGGGGCCTTGTACATTTGGATCAGGATTTGGATAGAGTACACTGTAGTTCACTATGTGAACTTAATGAATTATCTGAAGAAATCAATCAGTTCACAAGGGTATGGAGCTCTCACAACCCTAATGTCAGTGCTGTCTCTAGGAAATGCGGACTAATTCTGCTGGCGTTAACACAAATATAATGGCAAACTTTTTACTACTGTAGTGGACTTGGACTTCTATGCACTGAATTGTCTTAAATGTTACATGCAGTGGCATCAAAAGGCAATAATAGTTTGGATTTTGAAAACTAAATATATAAATAAAGCCTTTTGCATTGCATCATTTCATTCACTCCACATATGGCGGTGGTAAACCGTAAAAATTGTAGCCACAAATGCCCTGAAGTAAATTGATGGAAACAAGCCGGTTACTGACCCCTACAACCACTGCCAATCACTCACACACGACAGATTCACACTAGGCATGGTTGGTGAAGCGTCTTGCATAAGGACATAACAACAGTATGCACTATAGAGCCACTTTCACCCACTGGTATTCCCTTCAAAGTGCCAAGTAAGTACCCTACTTAGCTTCTGCGATCAGACAAGATCAAGCATTCTTAAGATAGTAAGGCCCTTTAAGTTTAACTTTGAACTAAAATCCACTTTCTTATTGTACATTGCTGTCGGTACAAATATATTTCACCTCCTCCACATCCTCCTATATCTGATAGTCGTGATCTCTAAGCAATCACATTTAGCTAATGGCTTTTGTTTAATCATATTTTCTGAATAGAGCATTATCGATTAGGATGCTGAATAAGAAATTGGATTGGCCTGATATCACTGCACCAGGAGAAACTGTTTTTCTCTCTCTTCTGAATGTATTCCCTACCTCCACCTCAGAGGGTTTTTAGATATATTTGATCACAGCTCTCAGTAGAAGCCCACGACCCATTTGCTGAAATCCCCAAACTTGGCTAAGTATTGCATTTGTGTGGCTGCATGCTAGAGATATGCCTCGTCTAAGTCAGAGCTGCTTTTCAATGCTTCGTTCAGGGACCAGCAGCACCCACTGAATTTAACACTGGGGTGGTGACAGGGTGCAGTCGCCTGGAGGGTTTGGTGAGGCATACTTTAGTGGCTTTGTTGTTAGTTTTGTACTTTTGTGTGAGTGAAAAGACCTCATGGCACTGCATTACTATTTACTTGGAAGATACATCCCTTGTATAAACTGTTTGCGTTGCAGTTTATGTGTTGCCCTACCTATCATAACAGTGTGTCAATAACAGAAAATGAGATGCTCGCGCCCTTTGAGATGGTGCCAAAGTAGAAATGGAAATATTCCGTGTGTGACATTCACCAGCGCACAATGGGTAGCTTAGAATACAGATCTGCATGCTGTGTGGCGTCAATGATCACACAGGACAACCTCTGCCTCTGCTTGTGTTTGTGCTTGTTTGTTTTGTCACCTGGATCTAGCATCTTTGGCATTTCCTTTTGGATGTGTATTAAGCAACGTCAGTTTACTTGTTCTTTCTTGAAAAATAAAATCGCAAGTAAGCACAAGTCTGTGGGTGAAGATAGGGGATAAGGGAAAACAAAGATTTTCTGAGCCCTCAAGCCTTCAATGCAGGGCAATAGAAGATTACTCAAAGATGCATGAATCAATCAAAATGTTACTCTGAGTAATCTGGAGATGTGGGAAAACCATAACACGGTTATAAGCTCATAAAAATCAATTTAAGAATTATATCTCCTTAATGCTTTTTCAGCCTGCAGGCTTTGTCTGACAGTGTGAAATGGGGGTGAAGAACAGGGAGGACATTCAGTAAATTATCAGAGCTGGAAATCAATCTCTGTCAATACCATATCATCCTGAATGAAATCTATAGTTATGCTTTTGGCAGTTAGTAAAACAGACTTAGTGACACAACTACCAGCCTGTTTAGGAAGCATTCTTGTACTTGTACTGATCAGTGAATAATTTAATAGCAAATCCAATCTGCAAGCAGTAGCAAATGTGCTAACTTGGCTTAAAATGCATTGCTTAGGGGGATAGGCATTCTATGGTTTCATTACAATGGGAGATTGGGATTCATTAGCACGCACACAGAGGCGTGATTACAGGCATGGGGACCTCCTATTCTTCTGCCGTCAGGATTTTCTTACCGCCAAACTATTTATCCAGGGAGAAATGAGAGTTCCCCTTCATAAACACTTTTGATTTGGGCTTTGGTCCGACTATGACAGCCATTAGCAGTAAAAAGGCATTAGGTGCAATTAAAAGAAATGATGGGGAGGTAATGAGTAGGTGCCCGAGAGCCATCACCTCGCCTCATGTGTTGGAAATATGCAGAAGGAGCACAGGGTGATGGTGGTGATCAGGTTCGTGGTCCTATTAAGAGGAAACGCCTCCGGTCTCAGATAAGTCACACAAACTGCTGTGCTGGGGAAAATCTAGGAGTTCAGTGGTTAGGGGGATTGTACTGTGGGTTGTAATAGGCAGATCTGCATTGATTAAAGAGATTCAATTGATTCTTGGAAATGTATAAGGTGTCAGTAAATACAACACTAACATCACATTTTAAATTATTTATTTCACAGTGAGTGCTATTGGCCACTGCCCAGGTTAAAGGATGGAATGGAGGTAGATGGAGCAATGCAACTTATTTCACTATTAATATCCTGTTATTATAAAATGTAGTTTAGGTTTATAGGTTGTTTGGGGAAATGTGTTTGGTCTATAGTAATTACTTCAGTCCATCAGAATGCCTTGTCATAAGATTAGAGTCATTACATTGATCCAACCAAATGCCAGAAGTCATAAATAGTTTTCCACCATCCACCTCTGCACAGCTCTTCCCAATAATTGATCATTATAAGCCATATAAACCACTGAAATCCATTTTAAAATGAAAAAGCTTATCTGAGCAATAATTCCGTAATGATATCATAGGTGAAACCACAGACAAAACACTGGAGGTCAAAGAGTAATGAAAAAATCTATACTGAATTTACCCGCTTTAATTATAAAATAAATTGGCCCTTGCTCCTTTCCTTTTAGAAACTCTTTCAATATCTCAAGAGATCATTTTAATCAAATCTATACGAATCATCGCACACAATCTGCTAATTACCATGCATCAGATACACTGCGATTCTTGTGCAGTCGTGTGCCTTTGTTGCATCTAAACGTTATCAATAAATAATTCTGCCGATCAGAGAGCATGACTGAAATGTAAATGAGGCTTCGAACTCTTCCGCTCCCCGCATAGCTGCTGGTCTATCAGGCAGTTATTTTTGAACCAAATATGGGTCACAACTTGTACGGTGTTATTTTTGAACACCCCTTTAACCAGAATCTGAGTGATAATACTTGGATTTATCAGGCACCATTAGCATCCATAAAAGGACTGCCTCAAGTACCTGGAGTCAAATTCTATGAGCCTCACCAGCTGTAATTATTTTCACTTTTATAATGAAACAAAAAATAAACTTTGCATTATCACTGAAATACCACTGAAGTAAATTAATATGTGGGTTAAAATACTTTATTTATAATTTTGTGTTATCAAAATGAAAAAATGCACAGTGGCCAAGGGAGTGGCTCTGTTTAGACCCCAGTATTGTACAAATCCTAAGTCCTAACTCCATCAGTTTGCCAAATGTCTCTCCCCGCTCTTCAACCTCATTTATAGACCCAAACATATATGCATTTACATCAACCATATACTCCATAATGTATTTCATGTATTGATAATTTGATAGGCACAGATGAAACAAACATAGATTCATCTTATGCAGGTATCACAGTCTTGGGCAATTCTCAGTTGAACTAGCCTCTGACATAAATGATTGGTTGACAGGTGCCACATTTTAGAGTTTACCATAATCCAAAAGCATGTAGTTTACAAGCACTAAAATCAAATGTTAAGGAGGCTGCATGTTGTTACTGTTAATGTTCTGTAATGTGGAGTAGGGCCGACACTTGAAGATGCTCTCAATCTCTGAGTGACTTTGCTGCCTGTGTGTAACAGACCAGCGAGCTGTAATTAGGTTCTGGGTTGTGCGTTACATCCTCATGTCTATATTTGGATGTTGGGCGCTTCGACTTTTCTCATTTGTTCCAGGGTTTAACTGCACTATTAGTGTTTTGGCTCTGCTGGTTGACCACACTTAGGCACCAGGGTAAATGATATGAAGCAAATGACTCCGAGGGCCGCGGTGATGGCGTTTCCACTTGACCCCTTTTCCTAATACAACGTTTGACAGAGCAAGTATTTAATATTCTGAGTCTATTCTGGGTCTCTTTGAAAAATCCAATTAGCCTCCTGAATTTGCTGGATTATGGCACAACCATTTGGGATTCCAAATGGCTTGGTGCATTCTCCGTGGAGGAATTATCAAAGTCGTTTCAGGGGAAGATAAAGTTAATTTGTGTGCATAAAAACATAAACATATAAAAGACACAATTAGTGTTTGTGCACACGTTATAATTAAACATGAAAGCCGTTTTTGTTGTTGTTGTATCTGTTTTTAATGTATTTTTGTGCTTTATGATTCTTCCTTTCTCAAACCTAAAAACAAATGAATTTTGTTATGCATGGTTTGGATTATGCTTTATGCTCTGGAACCATTTCATTTTAAACCATGTGGCTGGATTTGCTAATTATATTTTTAAGTAGCACTTTATTCAAGTTATTAGCAAGTTATTCTTCTACAAGTTTCCAAATCAGGCTAAAGCAGAAAGATAATGCTTAAAAATGAATACGCTGAACAACATCCAGTTCATGACCTGTTTCTCAGCGACATTCCCTCATGTACGTCACCCCATTGTGTAAACACTGGAGCGCCTGCCATCTCGCTCCACTGCACGGTATGTTAACACTTCGTCAAATGTAATTTCCCCGCTCCATAGTGTATCCAATTTACAGCTCCACATACTTTATTTTCAAACAATATCACATTACCAAGTTAAATAGCAAATTAGAAGTCGCATTGAAAACGACTGGCCGTGTTTGGCTTTTTATTGCTTTCTGAATTTCATCTGCGCGCTTGAATGATGCCCCTTTTGAGCGATGCAAACACTCATTTGCGTGGGCTCCTTCATTCTGACGTCTGCACTGTCTAGCTGCTGTTTTTCCTGCATATTTAGCTTGTGGATGACTGGAGCCTACGCAGCAGCAATAGGCCTCAGACGGGGTATACCTGGGACAGTGGGTCCAGTTAAATGTATGGTCAACACATATATGCAAAATGAAACTGTAAACTCAGAGGTCAACTTGTTTTAAAGACTCAAGGCAAGGCAAGGTAAGGCAAGTTTATTTGTATAGCACAATTCATACACAAAGTAATTCAAAGTGCTTTACAGAATAAGAAAGACAACAAAACATAAATAATCATCATTAAATTAACATTAAAAGAGAAGAGTGTAGATTAAAAACCTTTAGTCAGTCATATGCACAGCTAAACAG